>PVKA01019552.1:0-41848 GCA_004027165.1 Ctenomys sociabilis | reverse complement strand
GTAGCCCTGGCAGAGACGCTGGCCCTGTGGGAGAGCAGTGCGCGCACCAGGTTCACGTTCTGGTTCATGACAGCAATGTGAAGGGCAGTCTGACCTGGAAAGAGAGAGCTGTCAGGCCCGGGGCTGTCACCTGTCCGCTTCCTGCAAGAGCACAGCAACCCCACCCCCTAACACCCTGGCAGGTCCTTGTGAAGATCTCTGCCCAGTGCTCTGCAGAGTGGCCAGGGACTGAGGGCCACTGCTCTCTGCCCAGGTCGGTGTCCCTACCCCTCTGCTACTGGGTACCAGGGCTCTTACATTAGTTGTTCTACTGTTCCTATGAAGAAAAACACAGCGAGATGTGCCTTCAGGGACCATGTGAAGACAGGAATTAAATAGAAACAGCTCAAGAAAATCCCACATGCTCCAAGTGTACAGTGAGACTGTTTTGCTCCTAAGAGCACCTGCTCCTGACTGCCTATGATTCCCCCAAGCCACCCTTCCAGAACCATGTGACAAGGTGGCTGAGGTGCTTTCCATACCCCCTGAGAATTACCATGTGGCGATCTCACCTACAAGTGGCTCACACAGAGTGGGCTCCGTGACCAAGTCAGAGGCAGCCTCCATCAGCAGCGTGGCGGCCTCCAGGTTGTCATAGAGAGCTGCCACGTGCAGCGCCGTCTCCCCCAGGGCTCCTGGAGTAGAGTAGGAGGAGGATGCCAGGCATTGCCCCTAGTGCCCCCAGGAAGGGCGCCTGCTGCAGACAGCCCCAGACTCCCCTTCAGAAGCTACCCTAGTCCTGGGTGGCTTCTGTCCCACTTCTGTCCCACTACATGGCGCCCTCACCTCTGTGCCGAAAGTCACAGCTTTGGTCCAGCAGAAGTCTCTTAAGTGTGCACAGGTCATTGTCCTTAGCTGCCCGAAGCAGTGGAGACTCTGATATCCTGGGGGAGGGTAAACAGGAGTCAGGAAGAGACTGTCACAGAGCAGCCCCAAGCAGAGGGGACCAGAGGCGTCAGACCAAAAGACAAGACTCCCACAAAGTGTGTAGAATGAAATTGGCTTTGTCACTCTTCAGGGTCTCATGAGAGACTGGGCTTGGGCATCTCTCAAGGATTCCCTGAAGTTCCTTGTGATTTTTATTATGTGAATTTCTTCCAAGCAGGATCATCCTGGTGGCCCTGGGAGTCTGATGGGTGAGGGGCCTCACAGGAGGATCTGTCCCCGATCAAACAGTGCCCAGGTCTGGGTGAGGAGGTCCCTGTGAAGAAATCTTCACTGCAGGCAGCTTCAGTGTCTGAGCCGCCAGATTCAGGGCGCTGCGGGGGGGACGCCAGTGGCCTCTCAAGTGATCAGGCCCAAGAGAGCTGCTCTGTGTCCTAGGAGAATTTAGAGACTGAGAAAGTGGAGGTGGCCTAAGCTGGCTGAAAGAATTTAGGGAACCTTTGGGTTTCCCGAGCTACTCAAGGCCTGTGTGCTCCCTGGGGCTGTTCAGATCCACATCCCTGTTGGGTCTGGAGAGTGTGCAGTGCGCCGTGGACTCCGTGTCTCTCCTGCACTTTACCCCCAGCTGTAAGGCTCAGAGCACTGTTTGCAGTGGAGGAAGATGGCAGCAGGTTTCTGAGGGCTGAGGCGGTTATCCCCCACATCTTCTGTAGGTTAAACTTTGCCTCGGCCTCTGCTGAGACGCTAACAGAGTGGGAGATAAAGCTGAAACTTGGCTTGCTACACAGGCAGTGCTGGCCCCAAGGTAAACACAGGATTTGGCGCCTTGAGGGTCATGGGACACCGCTGAAGAGATAGGCTCACTAGGGAGAAGTAGTCCCCCGAGATCTAGTGCCGCAGACTTCTCACTTCAGTGGGCAGCGGCCAGCGAGCAGCTCTCTAGTTGAGGAAGCAGGCTTGCGGCCTGAGTAATGCCCCAATAGAGACCTGCAGGGTGAGCAAAGAGCCAGCCCTCAGTCCCACTGGACCTTGCATCTCTGACCAGCCCAGAGCAGCCAGCTCTAGTCCAGAGCTTATCTCATTTTGAGGACACTGGTCAAAGCCCTTTCCTCTGTTATCCCTTTATCTTTCTCACTTTCTACAGCAGAGAGGTCTGAAAACCAGCCCTGCCAGACCTCAGCCAGATTCCACTCTGATGCAGGGGGCAGAGGAGGTCAGAGTCCCACTGCAGGCCAGGAGGAGGCTGCTGCAAAGCAGAGAGCCTGCCGGGAGGAGGGGCTCAGCGCAGAACACAGATGCAGAACCCCTGCTCAAGTGTGTTATGAACTGCAAGGTCGGAGCTGCAGGACACTGACCCTCACCTGTGGTGCTCTGAGGCCCAAGTCGGCTGTGGCTGTCTGCTCCTCCCACCCCAGCCAGCTGCAGCAGGAGGCAGGTCCCCAGCAACCACCACAGAGCCTGCCCGTGCCCATCTGCCCTCCCTGGCTCTGGACCTCAGAGGTGAGCGAGACCAGCAGTTGCTGGAGCAACCACACTTGAACTAACATGGCCCCTGGAGTTCCACATCCCCAGCACCCAACACACGGCAGTAGCATCCACAGTAAGAGAACAAACTGTGCCTATAATCTCAACTACTTGAGAGACTGAGCCAGAGGGTCATCGGTTCAACTTGGACCCTTGGAAAGGCCCTGTCAGTAAAATACAGCACTGGCCTTGCAGCTTAGTGATGGAGCGGCTGCCAGACAGGCATGAGGGTCTGAATCCCATTGCTAGCAGTGCAAATTAATACAGTCATTTTTAAAAGAAATAAACTAAAAAAGAAAGAAAAAACAGGCAAAACTGAACTCTGGACTCTCCCATGTCATCCAGGTGGCCCTCCCCAGGTGGTCATCTCCAGACTCTACACAAACAAATTCCTCCTCCCCTTTCCCAGGCAGCCTTCTGCTCCTGGCAACTCCTTGCTCTTCCACCAGGTCTCCTGAAGAAACAGTCCTTGCAGCCCTGGAGGATCCGTTCCCCAGCAGCCTGCGCTCCAGCAGCCTGATTCTGCCTGTGCTCCTCCATGGCATACCTGGCTTCTTTGGATCATCCCTCTGCCTTCTTCCAGTAGGCAGACAGCTTCCAGCCTGTGCAGTCACCCTGCCCCCTGTCTTTCCCTGGGTACTGAGGATCTCCCACTGTTTTCCAGTCTCTAACCGTAAAAGAGGCCAGCTGGGGAATTGCAGCAGGTGGAAAGAGACAGAAGAGGAGATCCAGGAGCCGCTCGCTGAGCGTCAGGGTGCTACACCAAGAACTTCTCCTCTGGGTCAGAAAGTTGGGGACGGGGCTGTGGCTCTGATCTTAGCAGCAGCCTACCTCTTCTGCTGAAGCACGTAGGCCTCATCCAGCTGCAGGTCCTCGTCTTGCTCTCTGACCAGCCAGGAGTTTAGGAGTTTCTGAAACTGGATCCAAGGTCCTTTGGCCCCCATGTCACTCGCACAGAGGTGACTGGAAGCTGGTGAAGGAGCAGGTAGAGGAAGCAGCACCTGAGAGGAAACTGGGTCTGCTGGGTCAGGCCCCGGGCAAGTTTCTTTCTCCTGTGGTGTGCATGCAGTGTGGGCTATGTGTGATCGGTGTGATGGAGCATTTGCGAAGGGGTTGGCCACCCAGCAGTGGGAGAGGCACTTTCCCCGGAGAGGGAGGTGCTCTTTATAGAGTGCAGCCCAGAGGCATGGGGCTGCAGGAGCAAGGAGGGGGCGAGGGAGGGACCTGCTGGGCTCCTGGCAGTGCTCTGGGGAGCCCATGATTGCTCTGGGAAGGGAGGGCAGCAGGATTTGGAGGGGGAGCAAGGACCAAGGTGGGTCCGTCACCCAAGAAGGACAGAGGGCAGGAGGCAGGACAGTGGGAAGTCCAGACCTCCAGCTCAGGGACCAGCCCCATCCCAGTTTAGCTCCAGTTGCTTCTCCTTACAAAATCTGGTGAGAGCTCTGGACCCCAGTTTCCCAACTCCTGAAATAGGAGGAATAATCACACAGTCCCACTGAAGTGCAGTAAGTGTCACTTGTTTTCAGAGCTCACCAACTCTAGATTCTCCTCCTATAGCCTGGCTCAGAAACCTCCCAGGGCTGCTTCTCTGAGCCTGCTTCTCTGAGCCAGTACCAGTGAACCCAACTCAAAGGAGGGTGTAGGGCTCTCTCCTCAGCCCACTCTGTGAGAACACCTCACCCCTGCCAGTTTCTGGATGGGAGCAGAGCCCACTCGAGACTGGGAACTGAGTTGAGCAGGAACTGAGCCAAAATAGTAGACAAAGAAATCTTGAGATTCCTCACAAGGATGAGATAAAGGGAGAAGTGAATAAAGATAACACAGCATTGTCCTTTTATTGTGTGTGACCACTTATTCTGATTATTTTCAAAAGGACATATGAGTGTTACAGAATTATAGTTATTTGGATCTGTGGGGTCAGTGGGAACAGCGCAAGCATTCTGTTTGCTGAATGAAGTATGGGCACAGAGAGGGTGTGTGTGTGCAGTTGACCAGGACTCCAGGGCTGGAGGCAAGACCCAAACGGACTTTAGAGGTGAGTTCCAGCTTCCAATAAGCCCTTCTCCAGATCTTGCTGCTTCTTGAGAAATTTCAGGCAGTCAGGTTGTGAGCGACTTGGGTAAGAATATTCTTGGGACCCTCTCTTCGCAGGAGGTCTTTGGGAACTGAGGCCTGTTCTGTAGCTGAAAGAAAGAAAGCTTTGCCCTAGAGACTGGGGACTGAACAAAACAACCTTTGGAGAAGGATGACTTTTAGAGAAGGACAAGAACTGAAAGGGAAATAAACAAGGAGAGGAAGAGGAGGTGTCTGGGACTGGGAGGACTCCTGTTCTCACCCAGGGAGTGGGGAGGGGTCACCTTGTGGGAACTATTTCTGCCTCCCAGGGGCTGGGGCTGTGTGGGTGGTAATGGTCCCTGAAGCCTAGGGACTCCCAGTCAGAGGAGATGTAAGAGTGATAAGCTTGAGATGGGGGTTGTAGATATGCTGATAAGTGAGGGGCCAGCCGCCCAGAAGGAGCACTGGGCCCATAAAGCTAATCCTCCAGGGTGTGGGGGCAGGGAGGGGTGGCCGGAGGAGAGTGGCCTGGTCACGGCCACATAGAGCAGGCAAGCAGGGGGTCGCCACCAAGGGCATCAGTCACAAGTCTGGCTTGGAGGAATGGGGGAGCCGTTCTCCTGGCTCCCACTGGTCTCGTCTTTGTCTTTCTCTCCCGGAAGTGTCCTCTGCAATGCAATGGGAGGGGCGCAGAGAAGGGGGGGGGTCTGCTCCACTCCACAGGGTGCAGCTATAGACAGAGGCTTGCATCTGTCTCCCTGCCTCTTCCCCCACCCCTGTCATCTGGATGACCTTCCACACTGCTGCCCTGTTTTCCTTTCTGATGCTCTCCTCCTGCCCAGTCCTCTCCCAGACCTACTGCACCTCTCCCCCAGGAAGCAGCTAGCAGAGGAAGCCTTAGAGCAGAACTCAGCCAGGACTCCTGAGCTTTCAGAGCTGAGAGCTCCTCTCTCCACCGCTGGGTCCCTGGGCCAGTACAACGAAGCAGCCTGACTCCTGGGTTCCTCCTACCTGGTAGGGAGGAACAGAAAACACTCAGATTTCCATTTTTAGAGAATACGCTGTCACCCCAGCTACCCATGGACATCTCAGGAAAGGGCCCAAGCAATGATGGCGATTTTCTTGGCATCCTGAATTCTGAGCCATTTAAAAATACTGTTGTCTATTTTATACATTTTCAACAAGACAAATATTTTTAAGGGATTCTTAATTTCCTTCAAGAATTCACATCTTTGGTCACTAGGAGTCAGGAAGGTATGGAAATGAAAGGAACAGTGGTCAGTACCACCCAGTTCTGTCCACTTCAGCTGCCCTTCCCACCGCCACCTTCTCCATTCATGCCTTAGCTTCATGCCAGGGAAATGCAGGCACCTCCTACAAAACAGCTAAGAAGAGATTAATGATCTCATTTTTTCCATTCATGCATCTTTCTCTGGATCTGCAGGTCAGTGGGTGCACAGAGGTGAACAAGTTCAGTGTCTACTCAGAACTTTCCTGCCTATCGAGTGCCCTTCAGTGCCAATCCAGAGCCCTATGCCACCTGCTCTGATCACCAGGAAGTAGGTAAAAGCCAGTACCTGCTGCCTTGCAGGTGCGTCTGGGAGTGCGGGCAGCATAACTCCAAGGAGTCCGACCCGCCCTGCACTCCCCCGTCTGCAGTTCCCTCCTGCAGGGAGCGCTCGTCTCTGCACACCCTGGGTGCTGTCCACACAGCAGCAGAGGTGCGAGCAGCCCCTTTCTCTGTGTCCCACCTCGAGCGGACTGTCTCACTGATGCCCAGGGAAGGTCACTCATCCTGTGCCCCCTCTGGACTTCGCTGCCAGGAAGCCTAAGACCTAAGAGTCCATGTGCTCCAGGGCAGGCACTGGGGCCCTGCGGCAGGCTTTCCCCAGGTCCGCAGCTTGGGAGCCTCGACTCCGGCCTCTCCTGCAGACTCTAACTCTGCTCCCACCAGCAAGGGCCTGGAGAGCAAGCAGCCCGCAGCACTCACACTGAGAGTGCAGAGCGTGTCAGCGAAGAGAAGACAGAGTTTCCACCTGAGGAGCAAAAGGGCAGAGGGGAGGAGGAGAAAAGGGGGGGGCGGGGAGGATAAAAAATGTCCTGTGCTCAGGGCAGACATCCACCCCCTTCATTCCCTGTATACTCGATGTGCATGAGTCTCCTGGTTTGGTCTCCATGTCTCTTTCTTTTTCTGTGCCTGTCCCTTTTGCTTCTCATCTCTATCTCTACCTCTCTGCTGTATCTCTCTGTCCCCCTCATGCATGTGCGCACGCACACACACACACACATACACACACACACAGCTTTCTCCCCCTCAGTGTGTCCCCATCCTCTGTTAACAGCACATGCAAGGTTCATGTCCAGCATCAGACAAACCCAGCACGCAAGGATGCTTCTTTCTGCCTCAGGTCTGAGATCCCTGCAAGCCTCTCCCTTTAGAGCAAGGCTGCCCAGAATGCTGGGAAGCTGCCATTTGTGCATACAAAAGTCCAAATTGCAAGGCCTGCTCTGCCTATGGGCAGTTGTATGGTCTTCAATGAGAGAGTGATTCCTCTGTGAACCTCAGTTTCCTCACCTGTATAATGGGTACAGAGTATTATTATTATTTGGAGGACTGGTGGCCCTAGATTACATGTGACAATAGCATTGGATGACCTGCTCTGGTCATCCTAGGGGCCTCTGCCATCCTCTGCCTGGCCATGGAATGCTCTAGTGGGCTATAATGAAGGTCAGTCCTTTAGCTGTGATGTCACTGAGCACACAAAATCAAAGCTTTAATGGACGAGAAGACAAAAAAAAAAAAAAAACAGCTCTTGGTAGGGATAAGAGTTTGGACACAGAGGGAGCTTGAGCGTGCTGGGCCCTGGGAGCCCCATTGGGCAGGCTGCTCCATGACTTCCCTGGGCTTCCAGCCCTGCAGAGCAGCTTTCCTGACGGCCACCCTGCTGCTGCTGCTGTCCCTGAAGCTGGTGAGGTCTCAGCAGGGCAGCTCAGGCCCAGCTCAGAGGAGCCTGGTAGAGAAGACGCCCCCTGCAGGTAGGTGGGGAAGCAGGAGGCAGGTGTGGAGGAAAGGGCAGGACCTGCCTGAGGTCAGGCCCCGGGCAGCTGATCAGGGCAGGGTGACTCTCAGGTGGCTTTGGGCTGCAGCAGACAATGCCAGGCCCTGTAATCACAGGTGAGCACCATGTTTGTCCAGGAGGAGGGCTGTGGTTCCTGGCATACTGTAAGGTGGGGTCACACTTGGGAGCAGGCAGCCTGTATGTGTGTGCGGAGGGAGTTCGAGGCAGGCTGTGCTTGAGCCCAGGTTGGAAAAACCTCTGGGGAGTGCAGCACCTCTCTGCTCTCAGCCAAGGATGTGTGGGTGGCAGAGTGCCCTGGGCCTCCTGAGCCCTGACTTCTTCCCACTCTGGTTCAGGGCCAGGGTAGGAGCAGATCACGTCTGGCCTGCCCCTCTCTGCCCCTCTCTGCCCCTCTGCTCTTCTCTGCCCTTCTCTGCCCCTCTCTGCCCCTCTCTCCTATTCCAGTACAAGGCCAGGAGCAGTCTAAGGAGCACTTCATGGCCTCTTCAGTGGGTGAGAGGTGGCAGGAGGTGGACGTTGCCAGGTCACAAGAGGACTTCATGTCTGAGACAGCCGCTGTCCGAGACCACCTCTTCGACTTTGCTCTCTGCTTTAACCTGGTGAGCATCATAGTCTTTTTTGTTTTGTTTTGTTTTTTGTTTTTTTTAATGAGGGACTTTGAGGCTGAGGCTGTGCGCTGGCTCCTGGAGGAGGAAGACCTGGGCTTTTACCTTTGCTTCCTGATCGCATCCTGACTGCCCCTCTCCACAGGGCTCCAGGCCACAGCTCCCCTCCAGGATACCCAGGCCACCCCAGCACAGTGCTCCCTTCTCCTGTCAGCAGCTCCTGGCCTTAGGGTGCAGCCTCAGATGCTTTTACCACCTCAGCCTCCGCCTGATGCCACCCAAGCCCAACACTTTGAGTTCGAGGTCCAGAGATGGCAGACACATGCCCGTCTCCCTCCTGTACCTCTCTGGGTTTGACCAAGAGCAGTTTGGAACAGAGAACAGTGACAATAAAATAGCAATGAAGTTCTGAAAACAATCAGAAGTTTTATTGAGGGCAAAAACAGGCTAAGGAACGCACAGCTAATCTGATGTAAACAAACTACCATCTCTATTGCCTTCAAGCATTCACCAAACTCTGTTCACACAGCACTAGCCAGTAACATGGCAGGCAGGACACCTCCAGGCAATCCTGTTGTCTCTGACCTTGTATCCCAGCTTGTTGGAGTTTACAACAGACAACAGGTCTCCTCAGGCTTTATTTCTTATTCTTCGCTTGCTTGAGAAAGCTGGCTTCTGTCTCATAGTGTTACACTTGCGTTTTTCCATTTTTTCAGAATCTTTATAATGCATCAGAGCCCGGACTGGACAGTCAATCTATGCTTTTTGGTAGAATCGTCCTCATTTTCAGGCTAGGTGAGCTATACAAGTAACACAGAAGCAACATGAGCAAATCCTTACCATACTCCCACTAAACCATTTAATAGCATGAAAAGGACTGTTTCCATTCCCACTAGTGATGCCTGTAACATATCGATACCAGGCAATTCTGAATATTGTATTGCAAACGTATTATTAAATATGTTTGCAATTAATTTAATAATTATTAAATTATTAAAGAGACAAGATATCAGAGGTAATATAATCATCATACAATAAATGTTTTTCCCCATTTTCCCATGGAAATGAGTTTGATTCCGTGGAACTGGAGTTACCCAAAATGAGGAGGTATTCCAATCACATTTTAAATGACAGTGACACTGCAGGTTAGCAGTTTGTTCTTCTAGCATAGCAATAGCTTGTTCTAAATCATTTGCCGTTGAACTGAGCTCTGAATCTATGTGTCTTTGTGAAGTCCACAGTTGTTCTGAGTCCATGTGTCACTGCTACGCCAAGTGAATAGTTTGCACACCTTGGCTGAATGCTACTCCAGCCGTAGCAGCTATGGCTGTGAGTAATAGCCATTTTATTTATGTATGTATTTTTTGGTGGAACCAGGGATTGAACTCAGGCCCTTGTGCTTGCCAGAGAAGTGCTTATTCTACTGAGCCATCTTCCTGGCCCTTGAGCCATCTTCCTGGCCCTGTAATAGCCATTTTAGTCCTAAAATTATAGCTGTCATGAGTTCAGGTATTCTTTTGGTTCTCTTCTTTAGTGCCTCTAGAAAATGTTTGAATAGCATTACAGAAGAAGAGTCTTACCAAGGACATTGTAGTTGTACAGGAAGCCAAATTCCAGTCTTTGCCTTAAGGATATAAATGTTATCCCTGGAAAAGATAAGGCTGATAGAAGAAGTTAGACCTATATATAAAGAATAATTGTGACTGGTACTGGTATAATTAGAAGGGTTCTAATAACTAGATCTCACAATCAACAGGTAAAGGAGGTGAACACATGTCTGTACAAAATGTGTGGTGTTTCTTCTAAATTTTAGGTGTAAATTATAGGACAATAGATTTCTCCATATATAACCTTTCCATGCTGACGTATGCTTTAAAGAGGTAGCTAACTTCCAAAGACGATGTTGAATTTGTCCTCCAGGAACATGAGTGATGACACCAGGGGACATTCCTCCTCCGTGCCACATTATGGCATTTTTAGTGCTAGCATAAATCTCATCACTGACATTCCAGTCCCATCTTAATTCCTTTCCTTCCACCATCTGGGCTGAGCCATAAGGGCTCCAATCTATGACACTTCCAGCGGCTGGGGATATAACTCAATGGAATAAGTGCCTGCCTGGCAAGCCCAAGGTCCTGAGTTCGATCCCTGGTACAAAGAAAAAAAAGCCTGATATGACATTTTAATGGAAGTATTAACCAATACCTGGGCTGCTTCCATACAGATTTCCCAATGTACCAATCACTGAGATACGTAACATGGTATTCTGGCAGGGTGGCAGATCTGGCAGTGGAAATAGTCCATCACTGGTTATAACTTCAAAACTAGAATAAAAAGCCCTCCTTTTCATCCCTTGTCCCTAGTGATATTTTTTTGCTACAGATAATGAAACTTGTGTGCTTGTTTTGAAGCAACGAGACCCATTCCCAGTACAAATAGGCCAGCCTCCTGCTCCAATCTCATAGAATGGAATTCTGTTGCATCTTCTGCTGGCACTGCCAGCCCCGGAGAATCATAGGGGCCAGTAACCAGAATGAGTGGCTGCCCTCTACCCTGTGCTGCTCTGCCGTGGAGCGAGCTGAGTGTGGACTGAGACCTCCAGTAACTGTGAGCTAAATAAACCTTTCCTTCCTTCATTTTGGGTGTCGGGTGTTTGTCCCAGCAACGAGAGAATAACTAAGACAACAACAGATATTCTAATATTTAAAAGTTACATATTTTTACACAGCAATTTAGAAATCAAAACCATTTACAACATTGTGGTAACACAATTCTGATGACATTTTGAGAGATACTTAAAATACATTTCTATTTTGACATAACACTTTTAACCAATCATCTCTATCTAATACATAAAATTTTTTCAGCTAATTAGCTATCCTTAAATAGGGTATCCATTGCACTTTTTTGTTAAAGGCAGAGGTTTGAATCTGAGAAAATGTCTTATCACAATAAGCAATCTTCGTTTTACATTTTGGAAGACCTTTCTACCTGGAATCCTAAGTGCACTTAATATGCCGTGAGATTAAGAATAATGAACTACCATGCACATGTGAAAACCTTTGCTTCTTAATTTAGTTTTGTACCAAAACCATTTTTCAAGGGCAAACCATATTGTAATTTTTTCTGAAAAGCTTTCTTTTAAAGAATGACCAGTTTATTGAGTGTGTCTGCTAAGACACTACTGAGATCACTGAGAGCTTCTCATTAATAAATAAAGGTTGACTACTGCTCTAGTCATCAATTGGAGTCCTCTCTTATAATTTTCCTCCCCTTTAGGGAATTTTTGTTTAATTAGCTTAAACTTTTCCATGAACTGTGTATTAAACAATTTTAATATTACTTTGACTATCTAGCAGCTTAGGAAAACACATACTTTTAAGTCTATATCTCAAATTATATTTAGAACAAATCAACAAAAATTTAAAAAAAAGAATAGGTGCTTACAGAATAACACACAAACACATAAGCAGACACAAAGAACACACAAACAACCTTATAAAATCAAGAGTGCACTCAAAAACATCTTTGGCCAAGTCAAATTATAGTAACTCTATTGCAATTTTTAGAAATTAATAAACATAAGTAAACTGTCAGATTTTTTGTTCATTACCAGAGATGTCTTTTTTTTATTTTATATATTTAGTACAGGGTCTCACTACACAGGTGAGACTCATAGTGATCCTCCCGTTTTCAGCCTCCTAGCAATGCAATCACAGGCTTGCACCACCACACCCAGTCTCAATTGCCATCTCAGCACAACCCAGGTGGGCGACCGGCCCTGCACACCAGGGATCGAACCCTGGAAGCAGAGATCTCTTACCAGAAAAATTTGGAAGGAATAAAATCTTTCTGCATAATTAATGTGCATATTTTGTATTTTTGCATTTTTTTTTCTTAATAGTAAAATTTAGCTCAATTATTTTTGTATATTTTATCGCCTGTTTAGATCTTAGATTTCCATTTGGACATTTCCTCCAATAGGCCCCAGATTGGATCTAGCCTCATAGCTGTTAACTTCTCCAGATCTGGCTTCATGGTACAGCCTGACAGTCCATTCTAGTACCCAAATAGATTTTTTAACATTCTCTGGAAAAAATCACAAGTATACACTCTGTCCCAGTCAGTGATGGACTGGGGCCCTTCTATTGTCCGGTATGGATATCTCTCCAAAGGACCCTTCCTATCATTTTCCTCTTACATGATGGAATTGTTTTTCTATTGCTGCATTTTCATCTTATGTAACAGTTTTAAAATTTCAGAGTATATATATATATTTTTTTTTGTTTGTTTGTTTGTTTGTTTGTTTTGACTCCTCCTTTGGAGGCCATCACTAGCTCTTTTCTTTTTTTTTTTTTTTTTTTGGCGGAACCAGGTTTTGAACTCAGGCCCTTGCACTTGCCAGAGAAGTGCTTATTCTACTGAGCCATCTCCCTGGCCCCCATTAGCTCTTTTCTTATTTAAATGGGACACCAGAATCAAGCGACTGTTAAATCCCACTGCTTTTAGATTTTATTCCAAACCTTTTTACTTGTTTGTAGAATAACAAAGCCTTTTTTGGTACCACTTTTAATTTAGGACTATCAAACAAGCAACGAAACTTACTAAGAATTTTAAGTGATTTTTTTTTTTTTAAGAAATCACATTTGTTAAGTGATCTTTTAACATACCCCTATTATCTATTATCCCTATAACTTTTAGGAGATATGGTTTTTTTCAAACTTTTATCTTTAGGATGGAAACAGTTCTTTAATTTAATCATCTTCAAGGGAAAATGTAAAAGCTTTTTCCTCAATGTCAATAGTAAAGGATAGAAAATCACTCTTTTTTTTTTTTTTTTTTTTTTTTTTTTTTTTTTTTTTTTTTTTTTTTTTTTTTTTTTTTTTTTTTTTTTTTTTTTTTTTTTTTTTTTTTTTTTTTTTTTTCTTTTGCTTTATTGCTAAGTTCTATTCCTGCAGGAAGGGCTCTTTTGAGTCTCTTCAAGTGAGCACTCAGCACTTTTGTATCTGCCCTTTCTGCAGGCCATCCACACTTGCATTTGAAAAGCACTTCAAATGTTTTTCCTTTAATTTATTAATTTTTATTTTTAACCCAATATTTCTTTTTAATAGTTTTAAAATTTTTGTCAAGAAAGAATGATGAATTGAGCAATATAAGAATCTGGTGTTGTTCAAACAATGGTTTGGGTGGATAGAATTATACCTTTGATTTTCCTGTATAAACAACATTGATGACACCAAAAGAAACATGGAGACCATTTAATATTGGGGCTCTGCCTTTGGTTGACTTCACTCCGTAGCCCAAGTGCTCAACAAGCTGCTAGAAGCAGCTTCATTGTCCTAGTTCCTGGAATGGGTTTACTCAAGCCTGCATTACCTCCACAAGATTTAAGGGGGCTACAGGCCTGTAGCCATGGCCTGGCCTCTGTGTGCAGCCAGTGTGTGTGTGTGTGCCAGTTTTCAGTCTCTCTCCGACCATTAGATATTTCGTTCTTACCCAGATTTTAAACATAAACACTACCTTGAGCCTAATGAGCTTGATATGCCAGCAACACACATAGCCAATGCCAAGCCCGTGACATGTCAGTCATGGCTCTCCCACTTTGCAGCAAGCATGCAGGCATGCAATTGGCAGCTTGCGCCAAACTCTGTGTCTGGAACTGTCATGCTGACACTCAAGCTGCTGGGAAGTCCCAGTTCATAGGCTCTGGCCCTGGTATGAATTGCTGAATTATGATGGCGGTCATGCAGTATGGCTCAAGGCCTTAAAACAGCAGCTTATCTTCCCTGAGACCACCTCCCCCCTTCTTCTCCAACTCAGCTCAGCGTGCAATTTCCTTTCACCTTTTCCACCACCTCAGGGAAGCCCCCAGTCAGCTCCCAGGTATATCTACACATCCTCTCACACCCTACCCCTGGCAAAAGGCCATAACAGCCTCAGCCTACCTTTGTTCCAGTTTAGATAATCCTTATCTTCCCAAATTCTCTCCAAGTCCTCCAAGATAATGAAGCCTCTTTCCCTTTATAATAAACCCCTTTCCCTTTTTCCCTCTGCCTGTTTCTGTTGCAAAACCTTCAAAACCTGTCATTTTTGGTGCTGTGACCTGCAAAGGTGAATAGTATGGCTACCAGGGCATGCCCTGCCCAGGTTTTGAGCTCCCTCACTTGAGCTGTCTTCTCCTTTTGCCTCTGCTGCCTGCCTTTGCTAGCTCACGTCCAATGCAAGCCAATTTTAATCCACACAGGTGAGCCCCAAATCTCTCCTCAGGGAATCCCACCTCGTATTTTCCTCTCTTGAAAATCATGAGCTCACGTTGGGGTCCCCATTTGTCTTTCCTGGCCATCTGGTCCTTGGTTCCCCTATTTCTCTAGTGAAGTCTGATAAAGTGGGTGTTGGCCCTCCCTCATACTGGTCTGGAAAGTGACAGCTTTTTTAGCCGGAAGTGACATTGGGCTTTTGCCCTAATCTTTGGCTCACCTTTTAATTCAGTCACCATGGGAAATGCTCATTCCCAGACCCCAAAAAACACCCCATTGGGTATCTGGTCCTTAATCTTGGCTCTCTGAGCCTCAGGCCATAAAACCTAAGCAATTAATCTGCTGTCAGATAGCTTGACCACAGTATAAACTAGATGTTAAAACCCAGTGACCTACAGAAAAAACTTTTGATTCAGTAATTCTCCAAAATTAAAAAAAAAAAACCTCTATCACTACACTGGGAAATGGCAGGATATCACTTCTATTCGGGCTTTTTTTTCTTTGTGGACAAGTCCCTCTCTTGCTTATCCCCTCCCTCAACATCTCTCAATCCACTGTTGCTTAAACCAAGGACAGCTCCCCAGCCTAACAATCTCTCTCAGCCAGACCAGATTATCCTACACCTTGACCATGCCACAGAAGGGTGGCCACTCCCGCTGCAACATGGCCCCTGGCTTCGGCCGCAGTGGTTCTTTCTAATTTACCCTCTGACCTCTTTAACTTTCAGGGATTACAGAAATACCTTACACTCTTTTTCCTCCCTCCCCTGCCTTCCTTCATCAGTCAGTCTACATTCCTCACATTCCTTGCCAGCCCCTCCCCCACCAATTTACAATCCAATCACAGTCCTTTTTTTTTTTCTCCAAAAATCTCTCTCTAAAAAATCACTTAATAACTCATCTTTTCACCAACAGTGGGTGCCCCTCCTCTGCAATCCGTCAGGCTAAACAAAAGACAACAGCCCGTGGAGCAAGCCAGCACACTGCCCTGTCCAGCGGAGCCTGACGCTTCCCTTCTTTTCCCCTCGCTTCTCCCCCTGCCCCTCACCCTAGCCACCTCTGCAGACAGTCTCCCATTCCAGGACTTATCCATTGCCTGTGCTCCTCTATTGAGCTGTGCCTGCCTTTGCACTCTGCTCAGTTTGCTCGCTCCCATTCAAACCTGATACACTGTATTAGATCTAAACATATGTATAAATAAGAGGGTTTTTTTTTTAAACCTTTTTTTCTCCCAAATTCCTCTTATAAGAGATCTCTGCTAATTGACTTACAAAAGTTCTGACTAGTCTCTCATAATTACGAACCTTAAAAGGCCATCATAGTTTTTCCTGCCCAGAAATATATTTGAGTGCACTCTCATTTTGTAAAGATGTCTGAGTGTCCTGTATGTACTTGTTTGTTTTTATGTCATTCTGTAAACAGCTATTCCTTTTTATTTGAGCTCTAAAACATAGACTTAAAAGCATGCTTTCTCTTGAGTTACCAGCTGGCCTAGGTAATATCAAAATTAATTCATAATGAAATAAAAACCATTAAAATGGGAAAAGATTTTTGGACAGGACCCTTGACTGATAAATAGAGAGTGCCCAACCTTTGTCCATCAATAGAGAGTCCCCAGTAATCTCCTTAAAAGACACTCCCAATAATTTGGTCATTGGTGAAAAGACATTTTTTTCAAAAATTAAAATAAGGTTTTCTCATAAAAGATGCTGAATACACTAAACATAATCATGCATTCCATAATACTGTATGCTACAATATAAATTTCCTTTCGGATTTAAGCATATGCCTTTCTTTTATGCTCCAGGTACTTATAAGAAGTTCCTGTCAAGCAAACATGAGATTATCAGCCAAATAATAATTTTCTAACCAAAAGTTATGTGATATGTATCCTATGTACATTTAGAGACGCAAAAGCAAAATGAGGATTTCATGTGACTATTATGCTACGCTATCTATGACTATTGATGTCAAATGATCTCTGCAAAATTATATAACTGTTGTCCATCAGCATTCTACAGGGATTTAGCTGCTAAAATGTCCATAGTTGATAAGAAATAATAGTCCTCTGGTTATACTTTGCATTTCAAGGTACTCGATACTCAGATAAAATTCTAATAATCAAGTGTTGCTCCAAACTAAGTATACTAATGTAGACCCAGATTTTCCTAAAAAGAAAAATTCCCAATTATTACTAATTCTTATTTTTATTGCTATCTGTTCCTGACATTCATG
Source organism: Ctenomys sociabilis (assembly GCA_004027165.1). Classification (NCBI taxonomy): domain Eukaryota; kingdom Metazoa; phylum Chordata; class Mammalia; order Rodentia; family Ctenomyidae; genus Ctenomys; species Ctenomys sociabilis. The sequence goes on along the minus strand of PVKA01019552.1, from coordinate 25,169 downwards.
CCAAGCTAAAAGAACAAATCTCTCTCATTCATTCAACCCAGAATGCAGTCATCCTGTCAACTCCCCTCATCCCCCCAGACTCGTCAGTTCAGCAGGAAGCAGTCTAAGAGACACGTTGTCCCTTTTATAACAACAAAAAGATGGGAATGATAGGCTCTGGCCCTCGTATGAATTGCTGAATTATTATGGCGGTCATCCAATATGGCTGAAGCCCTGAAAACAACAGCTTATCTTCCCCGAGGCTACCTCCCCCCTTCTTCCCCAACTCAGCCCAGGGTGCACTCTCCTTTCACCTTTCCTGCCACCTCAGAGAAGGCCCCAGTCAGCTCCTCAGGTCTATCTAAGCACTCCCCTCAAAGGCCAACCCTGGCAAAAGGCCATGAAAGCCTCAGCCTCCCTTTGTTCCAATTCAGAGAATTCCTTGTCTTCTGAAATTCTGTCTGTGTCCTCTAAGATAATGAAGCCCCTTTCCCTTTCTAATAAAGCCCATTTCCTTTTTTCCCTCTGCCTGTTCCTGCTGCTACACCTTTAAAACCTATCACCAGTGAGGTTGGCCTAGGACTGGAGCATGAAAACCCTCCATTTCGGAATGCAATTTGTGCCCCTTTCCCAGCAGCGCCAAGCTTTACAATTTAAAAGAATTTCTTTTCTTTTTTTTTTTTTTTCCTTTTTCACCTAATTGAACAAAGCTAGAAGGTTCAAACTATTATCTACTGTACCTTTCCTCTAGCCTCCTTGTCCTGCTCAGGACTTCTAAAAACAGTACTCGATGGTAAGTACTTTATGGTGGTCTTAGAAATAATGTAAATGCAAGAACCAAGAAAACAACAAACATTTTTACACACACACATACACGTGTGTGTGGTTTTTGAAACCCATCTGTCTTATTTTTACCTCAATCTAACTTTACCATTTGGCTTTTATATGTTAAGGGAAATATGAACAGTTTACCTATAAGTACATAACCTATCAGTTGTTTTTTGCCAACATAGGGCCAGGAAATACAGTAAGAGTTCTAATATTCACAATAAAGACAGGCTGACTTATATTTCTAATAAACTGTTACAGCCAAGATTAACGTAGTAGTTTTCTTTTAATGTGTGTTCAGCACGTGGGAATCAGTGTCAAGGTTTCAAGACTCAGAGCAGCCCTGTATCAACATAACAATGTCAGCTACCTGCCTTCTGAGCAAACAACTACCTGCCTTTGGAGCAAAGCAAAAAGAAGTGTGTTTTTATCTTTACTTTTCATTTTTTTTTAGTTATTCTTTCTCATATGATCCAATGTCGCACAACTGGAGCAAACTTCATAGCATACAAGTTCTAAATCATGAGGAATTTATTTTCATTTGCTAATGTTTGCATTAATCCAGTCACATGGGTTGATGGCATCATTACATGAGTGCTTATTGAAGACAGCAGGACAAACTCCTCTAATGCTATTTTGGTGAGCCTCCAGCTCCCCTTGTTTCATTGGAGGAGGAGGAAGAAGCTCCACCAATTTGTTTTTTGTTTTGTTTTTATTAATTTTATTGAGAAACAAATAGCAATGAGACAGTTTCAAAACCAAGCAGTAGGACAGTTTCAATAATTAATACATTGCATATTGTTATCTTCATAGTGGTTGTTCATAGTGCAAGATTCAGACATGATATCCTGTCCAAACACTATTAGTACAAATCTTTCTTCTCATTGGATTAAGAGAAAGTAGCTGTATAGCTATCCTGACTATTTTGTATATACAGATACAAAATGGTCCTTCATTAGTATCCCCTTTTTTGTTTAGTTTTATTAGAGATGGGTATTCCATTGCTATTCAAACATTGTAGGTGTGTGAATTCAGAAAATTAATCTAATACAGTCCAGTAGTCCATGACGGTAGTGGGTTATCTGTAGGACTGGCAATGTCAGAAGTTGTTGATTTGAGCCTTTTACAGCTCAGCAAAGTAATATGGCTTTACTTTTTATAGCTCATTTTTAAACTTTTCTGCTGGATGGTTAAGATCAAGATAAAGCAACACCTATATAACAAGAAATGTAACTTTTGTATGTGACAAGGTTCGTTAAATTCCCTCAGGTTTACCCTGTAGCCCTGTATGCAGTTTTCAGATATTTTGTCAGTGTCAGCCATGTGGATGAGTCACAGCCATTGCTTGACCAATTTGCTCTCTGTGAAAGCCTGAGAGAATGTTTTCTCTCCATGTGACTCTCCTTAGGCACACTCTACAGCATCAATCAGTTTCCACTGTGGCCCCATAATCTCCTTGATCAGAAAATTTGGGGCACAACTGAGTTACAGGATGTTACAATGCAGGTTCTACGTCCTGAGTTTTCACTGACCTTGGAAGGCTAGATCCATCTTACAAAAGAGAAAAATTCAGAGATGTTATACTGCCTTCATGCCTCCCAGTGGAACCTTTACAAGATTAGCCTCCTGGGTTTGAGGAATAGAGGGAAGATTGAAGAAAGTGCATGTCAGAGCAGTTGGCTCTCTGCTGCACACTATGTTTCTCAGTCAGAGTGCAGGGGCACCAGAGCACGGACTATCAGATTACATGGAGAATACACGCTTAAACCATTGTCTTCTTGCTGATGTGTTCAGTGTAGAGCTCTCATATCTTGTTTCCAAACTGTGAAGTCTAAAGCAGCCTATCCCTTAAGCTGAAACCAGTAACACTGATTCTTCACCGGATAGCATAATTCCTCGAAACTATTTGGTTTCATTTTCATTCCCACTCCTCTGAGCAACATCTGGGTAACATGAACAGATTTATTCTCCATTATTTTAAGTTTTCCTGCTAGCCTCACTTACTCTGAACATGCTTTACCCATGTGGTCCAGTGTCTCTTTTACTAGCCCTGGTCATCTTCCATGCCCCACAGTGGGCTCCACTATGTTGTGCTTAATCAGTCAGAGTTGAAAGAAACATCAAGACGACTGGATTATTATATCTGCAGAGGACTCCTGAGCTTAATCCCACTCTAAGTGTGTCTCAAGCCACCAAAACTTCTCACATTTATTGAGGGCTAAAAGCAAGCTAAGGAATGTGCCTTGGTGTAAACCAAGTACTATCTATATTGCATTCACTAAACTCTAAATTCACACAGCACTAGCCAATAACATCCCAAGGATCAAAGAACAGACAGGGCACCTCCAGAAGATGCTGTTATCTGTGGCCTTGTGTCCCAGTTTGCCAGAATTTAGAACAGACAACAGGTCTCCATAGGCTCTGTTTCTTGTTCTTTGCTCCCTTGGGACAGCCAACTTCTTTCTCATATCGCTATAAGGAGCAGCTTTCTGAAACTTAGGTCCAAGTCCTTGGGCTTCTAACTGCTCTGAGTCATTGTGCAGCATTCATCCTATCGACTGACCATTGATGCCCAATTGACTGGTCACTGGGTCTTTCCCACTGTGGCACCCAAGGAATATTCTTTGCATTCCTCCCTGTTTTGCCTTCTATAAAGAGAACATATCATGAAGTTCGTTAAGAAAGAGCAAAAGTCAAGTAAGCACTGGGTTCCATTTTTGAAATGGAAAAGTAATGGTGCCTTGATGCTTTGGAGGAAGCGCTGGTGATGCACCTGCCTTGGAATCTCTTGGTGACCAAGTCACCAGAGCTGACAGCGACTGGTGGGGTTCATGAGGGTACCGTGTGGACAGCCAAAATATTTGGCAAAGGCCGGGATGCTGCTGAGGGGTCCATTGACTCGGAGGCTAGGTGGTCTGTGGATGTCCTGAGAGTCCTGGAGACTGGGCTCTCTACACATCATCTGGGAGGAAAAGAGGCCAGGGAAGGGTGATCAATGAAGCAGATGTTGATAAGTCACAGATGGGCACCAGGGCCACCAGGAGGAGCAGGCAAACAGAGGAGCAGGCATAGAGTGCTCACAGCCCTTGCAATGCGGCATTTGTTGTTTGCAGTTCATTTAGCCTAGCATGAAAAAAGCTAGCATTTGGAGTGTGGGGGAGGGCCTAGACTCTTGTATAATACCAGTTATAAGAGGAAGAGGTGGATCTGACAGAACACTCCAACAAGGTCCCCAAGTCAGCTGAAGGATTGGATGTTGTGCCTGTTGAGGGACCACAGGTTCAGAAAGGAGCCAGTCTTAAGTACAAGTTCTCTGAGAATGGAGGTCAACAGTCAACCTCTCAAAGGCTTTTTTAAGGGATCTATATTTGTGGGTCATGGGAGGAAAAAATGCCTGGGTTTATTTCATGGTAGGACGCAGAGGTAGTTTTTCCTTCTTTGAGGGGAGATGTCGAATTTAATGAAAGAACCTGAAGTCATCTGAAGGATGGATTGCAAGGAAACAAATTGAGACTAGGTTACAGTGAGGGCAGCCATGCCAGTGGGCTGGGGCTGTGGAGGGAGTGTACATCCAGAAGGAAAGTTCTTGGGGATCTTCTCTGAGAAGCCAGCTGTGGAAGGAGGGCTGCCTACCTGGGCGTAGCTTCGGAAGAAGAGCTGATGGGGATGGAGGTGCTGGTTGGGCAGCGTGGTCTCCCCACGGTACTGCAGCAGCCTCTCCTTATAGGCCTGCATGGGATACAAGGCTGATTTAGGCTTCACACTCATGGTCAGGGTCATTTGGAAATCTAAGCGTCCTCTACATGGCCACCCCAACAACTTCATGTCCTTTGTCACCAGCTCTGCCCTGACACAGTGTCCTGAGTCAGAGGAATGAGCACTTACTTGAAGACCCAGAGCTATCCTAGAAAGTGGGGGATCTATGGCATTGGAGGAGGAATCCCCCACACTTCCATCTGTTTGACAGAGATGTAAAAATGAGAGAATGGTGCAACTGTGTTTGCATGAGGGATGGTGAAAGAGCACAGGTCAAGGCTTCTAGCCTGGTGGTGAGGAGAGAGGTGGCTTTGGCATACCTGCAGGGCAAGGGCCAGTCCCCCGACATCCGCAGCGTTCTCTAAGGATGTTTGGGAGCCATTGAGGATGGTTCTGCTGGGTAACAGGAGGGCAGCATAATGGTGCTCCAGACATAGCAGAACCTTTTGCAGGGCATGGTCACAGGCTGGGCAACGCCCTGGGAGTACTGTGGAAAACAGAGCAAGAGAATCAAGTGGGAAGGTGTGATGAGCACCTGGCAGTACTGTGGGCCAATCTGGCATCCAGGAACTTTGCCAGTGTTGAGGACTGTCGCACCTGGAGCCTTTGAGTTACTTTTCTCTCCCCTCTTTTGGGCTCCCTGTGCCCCCTCCCCATGGCCCCTGTCACTCACAGAGCTGGTAGAAGATGTGCAGCACCTCACGGGCCATGATGCTGCCAACGGCACCAAAATTCACAGCCCTAGGGACACAAGGGCTGGTCTTAGCCTCAGGACCCTTCAACGTCTGCACCGTAATTCTCCAACCACAAGTTCCATCCATCATAACAATTTTGGAAGTGTTTTCTGCCCTTTCAGAATGGCCTGTACCTGGGGTAGCCAGGGTGAAATAATGGAGGTTGAAGGAGTCCAGCTGGGAAGACCACCACATGGTCAGATATGGAATAATAAGCTTTGACTCCCCAGGGAGACAACTGCCATCTGTAGGAAAATCACACATTAACAGGACCTTGTCATTTACTGTCCCCCAAAAGGCATACACAATCCATTCCAAACATTACTGCCCTGAACTTCCTTTCCTATGGATATTAGGTCATTTGGAGGTTGGAGAATTTGTGTCTGTCCCATTCTCCTACCTGTGATGTGATAATGGCTGCAAGAAGCTCTGAACGTTTCTTGCTCGGAGAGATTGGACACAGCTCAGGAAAGACTGCAGGAAGCTGGGTCCAAGTTGTATCTAAGGAGGATGAAGAAAATGTTGATTAAAATTACTCAGGGGGAGTAATTGAAATTGAAAAGGAATGAAAGGAGCTAAAAAGGCACAGTCTCACACATCTTGGTACTCTTCTCTGGCCAGCTTGGGTTTCAAGACCCAGTCCAGTGGCCCCATCTTCACCTGTAGTTGAGCGACCTAAGGAAAGGCACATGGGATGGTAAGAACCTGGGTTTCCCTCTGTGTGTCACTAAGCTTTTGCTGCTATCCCCGTGGGGTGCCTGAGCAGCACTGGGACTTCTGAACTTACTGCATGCACTTGTGTCTGGCTGTCCGTTATCATCTCTATTCCAAAGGTCAGTTCTACCATGTAGTTATCCCACACCCCCACACCCCAATCTGCATTCACAGCTTACCCTGCCCTCAGCCTCTTTTCTGCCTTTCTCATTTATCCAGGGAAGCTTTTTGAGGCGTGCTATTAAGGCTGCCTTGATCTCAGTGAATAACTTCATGGCCTGTGGGATAAGAGTGAGAGGTGGGGACACAGGATCAAGACCTGCCTCAGCCCTGACCCTGCTTCACCACCTAGCCTTCAAGAGTGACTTCAGCCCTGAGACCTGCGCAGCTGGAGGATCTGTCCAAGAAGGAGAGGAGACCTCAGAGAGACAGTGGAAGACTATTTCCCAGGATGCCACCACTTCCAGGGTCAAAGATCTCTGGAGTGAGAAGGCAGCAGTACCAGGCTCAGCAAGGCATGGGAAACTATCTACCCTAAAGTCAACCAGATAGATGGCCCCTAACATGAGAACTCAGCCTGATGATTCTTTACACATGGGGACAGGCAAACTTCACAGAAAGAATGGGAAGAAGAGGTAGAGGGTGCTCGTTGCCTTCCCTGACCTCAAGGCTCTCATCCTACTTCCTAAGGATTCCCAACAAGTTGGAATGGCCCAAGTTTCACAGCCTGAGAGAGTGGTCCCTGTCTTTCCACCCATCTATCACCTTGTGTCTATCATTTCTGGGTGGAAGAAAATAGTAGAGGGTTGGGCGCTGGTCTCAGACTGCTGAGGTTCAAATCTTGACTGTTTCTTGGTGGCTTTGAATGAGTTTTTAGTTTCTCTGTGCCTCTGTTCTGACTCTTAGAGAATTAAGACGGTGCTAACAGAAAGAAGCCACAACAGCTTCTGCAAAGTACTCACAAGAATTGCCCCCACTAGGGCTGGGGAGATGGCTCAGTGGAATAAGTGCTTCCCTGGCAAGCACAGGAGCCTGAGTTCAATCCCTGGTTCAAAAAAAATCCCCAGCACTGGGCAGGTGGCAAGCACCATTACTGACTTGGATGACTGACTTGGGCTCCTCGAGATTATGTCATGCTATGGTCTGGAGGTGTTTAAAACTTTTAGATAAATGAGGAGGAGCCTTAGGGTTATAAAGCATAATTTTCTCATTTTATGGTTAAAGGAACAAAAAAAAAAAAAAAAAGGAACAAGGTGACTTGTCCAAATTGCAGCCTGCTCTGGATACTTTGTAGTCCATAACTGAACTGTGTCTTGCTAAGGAAGAAGAGAAAGAAGGAGGCCCCAGAATTCTCCTCTGAATGGCCTCTCCCTGACTTTCCTGACTCCCATCTTGTGCCCCACCAAGCTGGGTAGGCTGAGCCAGGCAGGAAGGGTACAGGGATGAGGGCCCAGGGCCAATCACATACAGCACGTTGGGTGCCGGGACCAAAGGCTTCCTTGACATACAAGGCTGCCAGTGTGGGTTTGAAGAAAGATCCAGTGTCTTCCACACACTTCTTCCATCGTGGATGGGCTGGCTGTAGAAACAAAGATGGGTTGAGTGGCTCTGTCTCAGACCGATTCTTCACTACTTTCCCAGGACAATACTGTTTAGACCTTTACTCCAGAGGGTCTTCATTCCCTGGGCTTCCTGTCCTACCTCCCTGTGTGAGCCCCTCCAGTGACACATGGGGCCTTCTGCTCAGCAGAAAGGCCCCATGTCTTCCTCTAGCACTAGTCATGAGGGCTTGGCCGAGTGACTTACCCCCATTTGTTGCCTATTGATTTGAAAGCAAGCCCCCAGGAAGCAACCCTTCAGAAAAACAAAGACTTCTGGGAAGGAGACGGCAAGCACCTAAACCTGTCCCAATACCAGGTCTGTTACCCAGCCAGTGACCACAGACACAGCCCTACAGTGACACCACCTGACCCACCCTTGCTTAGAATGGAAACTGAAGACTCCCTTCCCTTGAATACTATTGCCTCTGCCCAATCTCAAGAAGTTTGTGCATCATATGGGAGGGCCTTTTCTTCCAGAGAAGAGAAACATCATGGAAAGGAGATTTTCAATACCATATTGCTTAGTAGGAAAAGAGGACAGGAAAAAAAAAATCTAAATGTATGTAAGTCAGAGATCCAGGAAACATTCAGCCAAATCAAGGAAAAACAGTAAGTTTAAAAGATGAAGGAATTTAACTTCAGAAGCACAGGGCTGTTAGATGGCAATTGAGAGAAACACTGATGTGCTTTTCTAACAGCAGGATGCAAAGAATAAAAACATGAGACAATAAAAGCATGCCGGGGGTGGCTTTTGAAGTGGTCTTGGATGGCATCAAAGAGTTGACTGAGGAGTAAGTCCAGACATGACCCAGAGGGGGTCCAGACACAGGTCTAGGAGCTGGGGGGAAACAGTTCAGGCAGGCCACTTGGCAAAGAGAGCTGAGCTGGAACTTTGGAGAAACACCTCCTGTGCTGATTAGGGTTAGGTGAGAGGAAGCCGAAGGCCTCATTGCTAGGATGTATTTACTTCCCAAGGATCTGCATGCAGAGAAGAAGATGCCACTACTTCTCTCATCATGTCTGGGCTTGTATTAAAATTGAACATAGGCTGTGGGGTGTCCCACTAGAGGGAACAGGAAGATGGATTATTATGGTGGAAAGTGAAGAGGAAACTGCTCCACCGGCCTGTCAGGAATTTATCATTTTCAGGATTGCTCCAGACCTCACATCCCATGTTTGGTGTTCTATTTCCCAAGCCAGAAAGGTCTGCTCATATTCCTTCTCTCAAAAAAGGTCCAGGCTCCATGTTGTGCTGGCTACAGCTGTGTGACCGCTCTGTGGTATGCCAGCTGGAGCTGTGTGAGTGTACCATGAGAAGCAAATGGAACCTGGCAGGAGACTGAGGCTTGATGGAAATGCCCAGGCCAAGTGCAGGCTCTGCTGGCTTCAGGCAGCATCCTTCCTGCTGCAGACTGCCTTGGGTCTGGGAACAGCCCACGCTGCACCAGGGCTTACCTGTGATGGCAGTGCACTGCCCCAGCAGGTGCCCTTGCCCTTGAGGATGGGACTCTGCCTCCCTTTCTCTCCTCCTGGTCCTGCTACCTGATGCCCCTGGCGAGCACCTGACCCTTTCTCCAACATACTTTCCTCAAAAATATAGACACTGCTCAAAGAGATTCATTCCACAGTGCTGTCTTGTGACATGGTGTGACAGCCTACAGCATGTTGATTGGAAACAGAAAAAGTAGTGTTAGAAGGAGATTTTTTTCCAAGATCTATGGAATGGAGGGAATATTTCAAATATGACACAATGAAGTTTAGTGGATTGAGTTCAGATCACTGAAAAAAAAAGCTGCACATATCAATGAATAAGATTATTTAGGACAAGACAGCACTCAGGGAAAATTGCAAGAATCTGTTTGGAAGCAAAAATCTGGCCAGCCTTCCACAGGACCAAAATAGAATTTGAGACCATGGGATGGATAGTCAAGAATCATTAATGTCAAAGCCTTCACAAAATGGTAGAGTGAATCACTGAAGAAATGTGTTTGTTTTCTTTTAACTTGGAAAATAATTCATTAGTATTAATGGTCAGGGCAAGATTCCTGAGGACGATTAATTCCCAAACAATACAAATATCTCTAGTCAAAAGGTTCATCTGACTGTGGCATAAGACTCAGTAAAAGCCTCGCACTGAAGCTGAAGTGATGCAGGAACAGCACTGACTGAGAGAAGCAGCCAGCACCAGAAGCCCAGAACCTGCCAGGGCCACAGCCAACCCCCACGCTCATCCACTGATCTGAGATAGGACACTGGAGCACAGCACACATTGCCACCGGAAGACGCTGCTCAGCGTGACAGAACCGTATATGCCGACACACCCAGAAACACACAGACGAGAGTCTGATATCGGCACATCACCTTCTAACGCTTGGATTTTGACAATAAATTCAGAGTTTGTAAATTGCTCTACAATCCAGTAAAACACATCTCTAGCCTTCTGACCTTGTAGGGCCACGAATACTCCAGCTGAGCAAATTATCCAGCATTTACCACTTGTGGCTTCTTCCCGTACACTATTCTGCTTTAGCTACCACAGCAACAAAAAAAGAGAGAGAGAAAAGTGCCTGCCTATGCCTTCTGCACAGATTTACACATCAGGTGAAATAATAACTTGCAAATGCTGTGTTTATTTTAAGTTCCACCAGAATTCCATGAGCATTACTTTGCTTACCCTAATTACTTTGTAGTCTGTCTATGTTGATGTTATCTAGAGTTCAGGAAAGCACCTGGTATAAGCCCAGATTAAGTCCTAGTGAGCCAGGTAGAGAAATCAAGATTAAATGCCACAGCACAGCAGACCCTCCTCTGGCTGAATCACGGTGAGTCATCAATGACAAATGACGCAGAGTTCAGAGCTTTCCCCTGGGAATCCTAACTGCTCCACACCCAAATTCCCTCTCTTCATCTGCTATTCTTCCTACCACCACTCAACATGTCTGTTTAATTCTCTTTCTTCCTGCACTGGAGTGAGTATAAATGAGTACAAAGGGCTGAAGGTGGGGGTGCTTAAGTATTTTGTTCACTAGTGAATCCCAAGCACTTCCAGAAGTAATGGCAAGCAGCAGTTGCTCAAAGAATTTTTATTGCATGAACGAATGGTTGAGTGGAGCAATTGGATAAGTTGTCAATTACCTGACCCAGTGCTCTGTCATCCCCTTCAGGATCCTAAAAGCAGAGGTCTAAATAAAATTGCAAATGCCCCAAAGTTGAACAAGAAAGGTAATAGGATAGATTGTTGAAACAAAAATTTGATTTCCTGAATAAATTGGGGTGTGGAGCTTCATATAAATAACTCATTTTGGAAAAGTATACATACAACTTCTTATTTTCATGTCCCCAAGCCTAGCTACTAAATTTTCATGACGGAAAAGCCTAATTCCAACCACTCTGCTACTGAGGAGAGTCCTGCTCTCCTGTTGGAGGCCTGACCTCAAGACAAAAGAGCAAACAAGTACAGCCACACACCTCCCTCCCTAGGGACTGATGTCTGGGACTGCTATTCTAAATAGGTATCAATCACCTTGGCAAAGCCTGGAAGAGTCATTATTAACCCAACCCTCACAGGAAGAACCCCTGTTCTGCTTGCTATGTGGCTCCCTTCCCCATTTGATCCCGGATTTAATCAATTTTACCTGAGCAATTGTGTTTGTAATCATATTGGTTGACTATAGTTTTCTCCCACCCCATGCCCACCTTGCCAATTACCATGTTTTCCACCTTAGATCCACTTCACCTCATGGTTTTTCTCTTTAAAATCCCCCGAAAGGGCAGAATCCTTGGCAACCCACTTAGGTCCCCTTCCATCCCTCCTCGGACAGAAACTTTTCCCCAATAAATAAACTCTGCTCTTCAAAAAGAAAAAGCCTAATTCACCAGCCACTTCATTGACTATGTATTCTAAGTAACTACCAAAGATGCAGAGATAACAGGGCTGGCAGCCTCTCAGTGTTTCCTGATTAGCATTCCTTCAGAACTCATAATTAATGGCCATTGAATAGGAGAGATCACATCTCTGGCTTTAACTCCCCCCTCCCTGATAAAAAGCAAAAATAAACAAAAGCAAAAACTCTTTGTTTTCTCTATTCTTTACCATTGCTCTACCTACTGCAAAGATTCCATGGACACTCGAACCCCTCCCTCTATCCCTGCCCTCTCTCTATTAGGGTCCCCAAAATTCCATAACATCTAAACCAGAACTCACCATGATCACAGACCAGAACTCACCATGAACATAGGTAAATGCTCTTGGCTATAAAGCTGAAGTCCAGTAGCAGTAACACAAACCATTTAAAACACTAGGCCAAATGGTTCATATCTTATCCTTCTTAGGAAAGTGTGCCAACCCCTTTTTACAAAAGGCCATATTTCTCAGTCTTGTATACCATGTGGTTAAGAACACAGCCTCGTGAGCCAAACAGAGCTACCTTAGAGTCCATTCCTTCCCTTAGGAGCAATTTGTCTTGAGGATATAATGTGGCCATTCTGTGCTAGGTTAGCATCTGCAAAACTGGGTTTAAAATCCCCTGAGAGTTTCTGGAAGAACTCATTAAAATAACCTATGCTAAATCCTACACACAGTACCAGATGCAAGCCATTGAGTGTGTCTCGGTCTTTCCCATCATTCTACATTCTGGGCTGCTGCTGCAGAAAGTTAAGTGACCTATCCAAAGTCGTATCTCTGTTTGTTTCCAGAGCTCGATTCAGTTTTCAAGCTCAAGGTCAATTAGGTTCCCTGTTGGAAAGGATGGTGATTTCAGTAGCTGAAAGCCTTCTACATTCCTGAAGCATGAATCACACTGCTGGCATCTAACACCCTCCAAGACATGATGTCAGGCTCTGGTACTGGAATTTACAGGAAGTTGTTTGGTGCCAAGAAATTTGAAGTAACCCCACAAAGAGGAGAGGGTTTCTGTTCTCCCACATCTAGCCAAGAGTAAGGCTTGACAAGAGCTTCCTGGGTAGCCTCAACTAGCACGCTGTAGCACAAGAAGTGACCACACAGGCCCTGCATGCAGCTGGCCAGGATTCAAGTGTTATTCTGACAATTTACCTGCCATAATGCCATGGTCAAAATTCCTAATTGTTCTGCATTCATTTCTTATCTTTTAGAGAAAGATAAAAATCACATCCGTGGTACCTCATGGAATTTGGAAGATTTGACCCAATAGCAGATGGGAGGTTTTAGGAAGTGATCTACACATTTTAAGCTCTCAGCAACCAGTGTCCATGAATACACTTGCCCTCTCTGAATTCCTTAGGTAGCTAAGTTTTCTTCAAGGCAGAGAAATGGCTCTCAAGATATTTAAAAAATGATTTTCAAGACTAATCTAAGATTGTCCATGAGGAAGGAAATGTATCTAGTCATCTCCTCTCATATTTGGATATACTTGACCTAGGACTTCAAGGTTGTCAGGAAAGCAGAATCTCTGAATCTTGGATACCAGAGTACAGCCTGGTGTGTGAAGTGATTTTCCTATGTGGTCCCCTCCTCTAGCTTATTCCCATCTGAACCACGAAGTGCACATATTACTCAGGTGAATGCACCAGATTACAGTTGAACTTTTTGTAAAGTACATTTGAAGGTCAATCTTAGAACCACTGTTTAACATGTTTGTCTCTCACAGAGAATCCTTTGACAAACTCCAACATCTGTTCTTCACTAAAATACATATATATTTAATGAAATATGTGTATGTATATATATTGAAAAAAATATGTATAAAAGTGCTTTATCTCAGTCTGCTAAAAGGCATTTATGACAAACCTACCTCTAACACTATATTTTTTTTTTTTTTTTTTTTTTTTTTTGGCGGAACCGGGGATTGAACTCAGGCCCTTGTGCTTGCCAGGGAAGCACTTGTTGCACTGAGCCATCTCCCCAGCCCCTCTAACACTATATTAAATGAAAGTAAGCTGAAACATTTTCCTCTGCAGTCAGGAACAAGACAAAGATGTCCATTATCATCACTCTTGTTCAGTAGAGTAATTAAAATATTAGCCAGAGCAATCAGAAAAGAGAAAGAAATAAAGGGAATATGTATAAGAAAGGAAGAAATCAAATTATTTTCTGATACCACGATCATTTACATAGAAGACGCAAAAAATTTCCACTAAAAGACTACTAAAATTAATAACTGAGTTCAGCATTGTAGCAGGCTACAGAATCAATACACAAAAACCAATAGTGTTCTTCTTGAATACCAATAATGAATTCACCAGGAAAGAATTAAACACCTCTGACTTAATCTAACCAAGGAAATAAGAAGACCTCTACAATGAAAACAACAAAACAAAGGTAAAGAGAACATCAGAAAGTAGATTTCCCCCTTTCCTGGATAGATGGAATGAATACCATCAGCATTTCCACACTCCCCAAATCAATAAATGGTTTTACCGCAGTTCTAATCGAATTAACAACACATTCCTCACAAAAATAGAGAAAAGAATCCTAAAGCTCACGTGGAACCAGACAAGATCCAGGGGAAGTGAAACAAACTTGATTAACAAGAGCAAAGCAGAAGACACAATGCCAGAGGTCAAGTTGTTCTACAAAGACACAGTGATAAAAGCAGTGTGGTACACTTGGGAAAATGGACAAGAGGATCAGTGAAACAGGTTACAGGATGCAGGAACAGCTCCATTCAGCCACCAGAGCTTTGGCAGAAGGGCCAAGACCATCTACTGAAGGAAAGATGGCACCCTTAACAAATGCAACTGGGACAACTGACTGCAAACGTGCAAACGTTCATGTTCAGACAAATGCCTCTCATCATGCACTGAAATGCAATCAAATGGTCAAACATCTAAACATTAAGACAGAAACACTTGGCCTGCTGGAAAATGCAACAGCCGAAACTATTGAAGGCACAGGTGTAGGCAAGGACTTTCTGAACAGAACCCGAATGGTGTACGAGACAGTACCAAGAATCGAGAAACGGGACACTCGGCAAGGAAAATCCTTCAACTCAGGAAAAGAAACAAACAACAGAGGAGAGAGGTGCCGTGCAGAATGAGAAATATATTTTGCCAGTTATCTCTAGGACGGAGGACTAATACCTAGAAAATCTAAAGAATGTCACGAAACTAGACCCTGCCCCAAATAAAATCATCAAAAAAGGAGAACCTTAAATGAATAGAAACTTCCGAGAAGAAGATACAGTGACAACAAATACATGAAACTATGTTCAACATCAGTGGCCCTTACTGGGCTTTCATCTATGACCATCATCAAGAAATCTAATGACACATGGCGTGGGTGAAGCTGTGGAGACAAAGGGAACCTTCTACGTTGTTGGTGAGCATGTGAACTAGTATAACTACTATGGAAATCAGAATGGAGATTTGTCAAAAAACTAAAAGCAGAAATTCCCAGCTGTTCTACTGCTAGATATCTCCTTAAAGGAGGTAAAGGTGTCCTATTACAGCACTGCAGGCATACCCAGGACATGGAAAAAGTATTAAGATTTGCTACTTGAACCAAGTGCCCACAATAAATGCAGTCTTTATGCACCGCGAACATGTACTAATAAAAAGGATCTGCCCCTTCTCCAGTGAATACTAAACTTCTGATCCAGATCTTCAATCCATGTAGCAAATAGTTTCAGACTGATGAGGCAACAAGAGCAGCCCTTTATAGTTTCAGCTATATAGTAAAGGTCAGAGAGGTGTCTAGAGGGGACCAGGAGGTATGTTCTTGAAGGTTTGGTATCTGGTAGTTCAGATCTCAGATTAAACTCTGTGTTCCTTCACAAAGCCAAGGCACAAAGGGGTCTCTGTTTCCCAGCCTGTTCCCTGATAGAAATGTGCCTATACTTTCTCCATTCTTGAAATATCTCTGTCCTCACCATGAGTGGTTGATCTGTCAGTTTCTGCAATTTCTGGCTCAGTTCTCTACGTGCCTCCCGGAATTTACTGTCCAGGGCTGGAGTAAGGGTTTCCACCAGTCCCAAGATCATGTGGCTCTGCAGAACATCCCTAAGGAGACAAAAGAGATCCCATGTAAACCCCAGGCTTCTGAGGATGTCCTTCCTAAAGACTCATCTTGTACATGTTAATCACCTTGGTATTCCTGGGGGCAAACCCTTTCCTGTATCTATAAAGAACAACTGTCAGGGCACACAAATGATCATAAGGAACCTGTCTTGAGAAATTAGGGGGAGGGGGGACCTGGATGAAGAGATGGCCTTCTCCTGCCACAGGAGAAAAGGACCTGGGCTAGAGGGAGGCTGGGCTCAAACCAAACGCAACAGTCAACCTATTTCCACATCCAAGAAGCCCCTGCTCATGTGAGGATGTGTCCCCTAAGCAACCAAAGCTGGGCTCTGTGACTCCCTTCTGTCTTGTTTGGAATTCTGTGCCCAGGTATCCTCATGCCAACCTGGAAAAGGTTCTTTTTCCACCTCCAAATAGGATCCCAGATGCTGCTGCTGCTGAGTTACTATGATGAAAGGCCTGGAGCCTAAGCCCCGACCAGGAAGCTACTGTGTCCACGTGATGGTCTCACAGCCATCAAGGAACTCAAGAGAGCTACCATAGAACCTGACTTCCATGGGCCCCACTCTCTTTGACTTCCTGATAACAGAGGAAATGACCTTGGAAAGTCTTTCCCATGGAGGTTCAGCATCCCCTCACCACAGCTCAGAAGGGCCTCTCCCAGAGCACCCCCAGCACTCCCTCCTTCATCTCATCCCAGGTCCCTCTTAGTCTTCTTCTCAGCCCACAGTTGTCCCACTGACTGGACCTTCTAGCACAGAATCCCTTTACAGACTGATGTTCTACTTCCAATAGACCTTGTGTCTTGTCTTGCCTCCCTCATGTTAGGTGTTATCCCCTGACCTCGTTCCCAGTCCTTTTCTACATCTGTTCCCACCATCCACCCTCTCTACACACATGTGTTCCAAGTCCCTTGACCAAGGGTGTCCATGGTCCCCAAGACTTATGGATCCCTAGATGACTTCTATCCCTTTGCCTCCCAGGGTTGCTTGGGGCAAACCTGTGCTTCAGCATCTCTTCTTGTACCAGTTGTGACATGTTTCTCAAATAGTCCAGGTCGTGGACCACTAGGGCCTGGGAGTGGCTCAGGGACATCGGTTTGAATGTCTCTTGCAAGCAGAATAACCAGTCGATGGCAGGGGCCATTTCCTTAAAGGAGGGAGACACAAAGCTGATGGAGGGAAGGAAAGGAAGAGACAGGAAAGAGGACCAGGTTTCTTGGGCCTGAGAAAGAATGGTATGGTATGGGGAGAATTGCTCAGAAAGGGGCTGGAGCCAGAGAAAGTTAGGGACTGGAAAAAATTAAGGGTCCCAGGAGGAGGGAGGTATGATGAAAAACAAAATCAGGAGATTTCTTGCCCGCAGGCTAGGGCTGTGAGCTCCAAGCACCTGCAGTTCACCAATAGTGAGCACATGGAAGAGCTTGTCCTGCGACTGCCGCTGCTCCAAGAGCCGCAGGTACTCAAACAGCCGGGAGGTGATGGAGATGGATAGGAAGGCCTGTTGCTGCACCTTCTCGGGGTCCCCTTCCAGCAAAGTCCCTAGCTGCTGGAGGTAAGACAGGTACTCCCGAATGACCTGTAGGAGGGTAACTTTGGTCACAGAGGCCAGAGGCCCTGCTTTTCTCCTGGTTTCAGAAGGTTTTGTCAAAGTGTCGTCTTACCTGGGCATAGATCTTTTGTTCCTGCTCTTGCTTGAGGGGAACATCGAACTCTGGCCGATCTATCTAGATACAAGAGAGACTGGAAAGAAGTGGGAGCGTGGGCTGTGGGAGAGAGAGTCAAGGGAAGATGGGGATGAAAGACACGGCTGGGGAGAAAGGCTTAGTGCTGCTGGTGAAGGAGAAGAGAACAAAGCACGGGAGGAGGAGACTGGGGGAGGGGCCTGGGAAACGTCCAGTCATGGTAATGGGAGAAGACAGCGTTCTGACCATCATCAGTTTGGGCATGCTCAGGACATGAGCAGCATATCGGCTGACAGCTTGGAAGAGCTCCTGGCTCCTCCTTGGGTCAGGTCTAAGGGTGGAATCCCCATCTCAGGTGCAATAATTAAAAGGTACCCCAAAGTTTGTCAAACGGTTGCATAGTTTTAATACAATGTTGAAAATCAAAACAAAAATCTTGTGCTGAATATATTACCAAAGTTCTCTTTATCATGATTTTCCCCATCAGTTTCACACTGAGCATTGATCCCAGGGTCTCGCACTGGCTACCTAAGTGCTTTGACCCTCAGTTTCATCTCCAACTCTTTGTATCTAATTTTGAGATAAGATTTTACTAGGTTGCCCCTGACAGCCTCAAACTTCTAATCATCTTGCTTCTACCTCCAGAGTAATTCCCCATGCCTTACCTCACAGTGTATTTCTAATCTATGTTAAAAGTAGTAAGTAAAGGTCCAAAATAGTTTTTTCTACATTCTGAAAAGAAAAAAAAAAAAATTTCCAAAACATCCAGAATTGATAACTTGCTATTTGCTCATCAGGAATTTTTATTGGCTTTGGTTTCTAGGAATATTTATTGAAAGACTATTTATCTTGATACTCAGTATTGAGGAACTTGTAAAATTTTTCCCAGGCAAGAATGCCACGCATTTCCCATGGGTTCCAACACCAGGGTGCCCTGGATTCTGAAGACCTCTGAGTCACTGTGCTGTCTCTCTCAGTATCAGTGTCTCACTCCAAACGTGAGTCTCTGCTTTCTCTCTTTGGTGACTCTTCTATCTCATTTATTTATTTATTTATTTATTTATTTATTTATTTATTTTCTGTATTTTAGGGAAGAATCTACAGGGTGTTCAGGGTCTCACCACTAGATTGGACTTTGTAGTGATCCGCCTGTTTAGAGCCTCCCAAGAGCTGCAATTACAGGGGTGCGCCACCACGCCCAGTCTCAATTGCCATCTCAGCACACCCCAGGGGCAGGGCTGGCACAGCAGGTGAGGCCCACAGTCTTAATGCTGAGAATACAAGGAACCAAGGGAATGGAAAGGCTTCACTAGTGATAGCTAGCAGATAGGGGGGAGGATTTTCCAGAAGTGGTGCTCAAAGCAAGCAACAGTTGAAAGCATGTCAGAGTTTTCTAGGCTCAGTGTAGGGGATCACTGTAAGCGAAGAGAACAACTTTTGAGAATAATGGAGGAACATTCTTGGAGCTACACGTGAGTCAGCAGAGCAAGGGAGGAAAAATGGGATAAGAGGAGAAGCCAGAGAAATATACAGGGATCAGACCAGAAAAACTTCAAATGCTTTGCTAAAGATGGGGAACAATGACCTGGTGCCCATAAAAATGGGAGGCATTTAGGCAGAAAACATAGTATAATTAGCTCTTGGTTTAGAAAGGGGCTAGTGGCAAAAGTGAAAAGGCAGTCAGAGGATGGCAGTCATGAGGAGGAGAAAACTAATTAAGAGGTCTTAGAGAAATCCGGAGCAGTGATAACAAAGACTCAGACCACTCCAATCTTGCCAGAACTGTCCGTACCCTGCCTCTCATTCCACATCTAGTGTCCTTGGGTCTCACAGCATTAATTTATTCTGGAGATAAGACAGCTTTTTATTTCTCTCCCAAGTGTCTTATCAAAACACACTAAAGGTAGAGTCAAGAGCAGGCCCGGCAGGTCCCAGTGTTTTGGCCTGTGGCTCTCTCACCTGGATGACTGGTGCATGTGGAGGGGAAGGATGCGTCCTCAGGTAGGCTCTGAAGAACGGGAAGTAGTCATACCGACTCATCAGAAGGGCCAGAGTTTGGTTGAAGTCAGAGAAAGTCCATTTGCCAGATATGTTCCAGCCTCCGAGCTGAGGAGAAGGTGGAGCAGAGCATCTATGAGACTTATCCCCCGTTGCCTGGGCTTTCCCTTCCTCTCGTAGCTTCTGTCTCCTGCCTGTCCTGATCCCTTCAGGACTTCACATCTATTCTTCTTACACTCACAGGAGGTCGTGATGCTCAGCAAGGCAGTACCATTGCCATCTCCCTCCCACGACTTAGGGAAGCCTAGCACACAAGCCAACACTGAGCAACTTCAAGCTCACATCAGTCCTGTGGGTTACTGCTCCTGAAAAGATGATGCCCCACACTTCCTTACCTCCTCAATGACTTGTTTGAGGGGGCCAGTTCCTGCTGCTTCAATGGCATCTGTGTCCATGCAGCAGTTATAGAATTGGAAGGCTTTCTCGTTCCCAGAGCCATAGTGCCAGGACTTTGGAGCCTCTACAAAGGAAATATGGCACAGTAAAAGAAGTTGAAGCTGCTGACAAACAGAGAGAAGTAGGAGATGGACAACCTTTAGGGAAGAAAGGGAAGCTTCCCATTAGAATGTGCAGGCAGGAAAGAGGAAGAGCCACATCAAGGGACATAAAGTCTCTGCAACTTGGAATGAACGGACTTCAAGCAGACAAAGGGAGAGCAGACACAGCGGTGGGGAGAAGAAAGAAAGGACACCAGGAAGGAAAAGCCATGGAATAAAAGGAAACAATAAGGAAAAGGAAGATCTGAGTGAAGAACAAAGGATAGAAATGGAAGTCAAAGGAGACATGAGTGAAATAATCAGGGAAATTTAGGAAATCAGATGTTGAGGGACTTTGGGAAAGAAACTCTTAAGGGAAAGTCTAGAGAACATTCACTTAGTTCAAAGTCTCCTTACCACTTGATCCCAGGCCTATTCATCTAAGCTCTCCACCTGATAACTTCTCACACTACCCCTTCCACCCCCCTGCTGCATCCAACCTTATATACAGCCTCAAGGTCTTCTCTTGGTTCTGCTCAATGTGAGCAGTTGGTTTTCCTTCTTCACACACCTCTCAGCACATTCCTTACCTCTTTCTAACTCTCCCATCTTACTCGGGCATATCCATCATTCCCTTACTCCAGCAATAGCGAAGCCCCGCTCCTCCTTGGCCTACTCTTACCTCTTTTTTCCCAACCGAGTTTCCAATCACCCATCTACAATCTCATTTGTTCCAGTTCATCTTACTGGCAATGGCCTAAGATTTCAGAGGAGAAGTAAGAGGTCACTGGGATGAAGGGGATTTGGGAAGTGAGGGGAGAAGGCAGTGATGCTCACATGGAGACATTGAAAGAGTACACTTGGAAGCTAGAGTGGAGAAAACACGGTTCAGGCTACACTGGAGAGATGGAGAGGGAAGAAGAAAGGCACAGGACAGAAATTGAAAATTCATAGAGAACAGCAACAGTGAGACTTGTGCAAAAGGAGCAGTTGAAGGGAGTGGAGGAATCACGGATACACCAAAAAGAGGGCAGAGCTTAGACAAAGAAAAGGTGCGTACAGAGACCAGTGCAGATGGAACAGAGGAAAATCTGTTGACCGGAAGTTGATGAGGAAGCAGCCCCCGATGGTCCACAGAGGGCGCGCACTGGTTGCTCGCCAGTTATTCAGAGAGGAAGGTGCTGTGACAGTGCTAGACCGGCCACCTCCCTCCCAGAGACTCTGTCCCCTTCTTTCCTACCCAAGAGTCTCCGCAGTAGGCTTTTGTTTTCATCTTCAAGTGCAAGGAAAGAATTGGTGATATTTCCAGGTTCTCCACACACAAAGTTGAAGAAGTTGGTGCAGGGGGCTACACTGCTGTTCCCAGAGGCCATGTAGTACTCCAGGAGATCCAAACATGCGGGTGTCTCACAGGGGGCTGTGGGCAACAGCACAGAGCTAGGGAAACGTGACAGGGACAGGGCTCCCCCAAGGGGCTGGCTCAGGAATGGCCAGTGAGAAACAAAAGTGACCGGTCAGCCAAAGGGCTAGGGGTTTGGCCCAGGGCTCAGGGAGGAAGAAGTTGAAATCCCCAGGGAAGTCAAGGGTCAGTGAGAAGGCACCGAGAGGCCAGGAGTTCAGCAGCGTGGACCTGGGACCACAACCCAAAGAGGCAGCTGAGGCTGGGGGATTCCAGAATCTTGCTTACGAGGACCGCAGCTCGTGAAGATGTAGAACCACAGCACAGAAGAACCCAGGAGCAGGCCCAAAAGCAGAAGTGTCAGCAGTGTCCGCCTGGCTGTGGCCCAGCGACAGCTCCACTTGGATGACAGCCCGTCTTCTGGAGACCTCTGTGGGAGGGACCAGGAGGTGGAAAACACAAGGCAAAGAGGGTTGGGAGAGGAGGAGGCAGGATAAACAGGCAGAGATGGGCGAGAGAACCAGTATATTAGAGTGAGGGCCCCTTGCGCAGAGGAAACTCTGCCCAGGCTCCAGGAAGCACAGCCTTGAGACAAACCCCTGGGAGTCGGGAAGGCTCCTGCCTCAGGTGAGAATAAAGCAAGAGAGCTCGTAGGACTGACAAGCTGGAGGGGAGAGAAGCCCGGGATGCGGAGGAGCCCACTGACCTCTCTGCGGGAGGAAGGCTCCATTGCACTGGCCCCACTCTGTCCACGCGGCTCTCACGTGCTTCTGTACCCCCAAACTGCAGGAGCGGGATGCATCACGGCAGTCTTAGGAGACCATCTTGCCCCCCCACTCCCGCCCACCTCTCTACATTGAAGTGTTTGCATCCAGGCAGTGTTTCCAGAGGGCCCCCGGGATGAGCCTCTCAGTGGCCCAAACCCTCTCCCCTCCCTCTCCTTCCCTGCCTGGCCTGGCCCCTGTCTACACTGGGAGCCCCCACTCCCGCCTCTCCAGTGGGGGCAGGGCACTCACGCCCCTCCCGCACGCTCGGCAGCCAGCTCCACCAGAGACCGTTCCTCCAGCACACCTGCCATCGGTCCGTCCTGCTTCTGCTCTAGGCGCTCGGGCCTGCAGTGGAGCAGATGACCTCTCTCCTCCCCTGGCCCGGTTCCATGCACCTGGAGAAAGAGCGCTTCTGTCCTCCACCACTCGCTCCCCACACCAGCACCGTTGGCCCTGGAAGGAGCCCTCCTATCTGTGGGGCACACCCGGGCCTCTGCTTCCTTCTTATCTCAGCTTCTCAGGAGCGAAGCCCGAGCCATCCTCACAGGCCCGCAGCCCTGCCCGCCGCCCACTCCCCCAACCCCGCTTGGCGGCTTTGCTCACCGGGTTCCTCTGCTTCCAGAATGTTCTTCCCTCTCTCCTTCCTTCTCTGAGTGAAATCGCACGCTTTCTCCCATTCCCAGCTCAGAAGCCACCTTCCGCTGGAGGCCCGCAGCGCCGTGTCCACTCACCCTGCTCCCGAGCAGCTTCTTGCTGCTCTGGGAGGTTCACGGCCCTGGGGTGCAGGCAGAGTCGTGCATTAGAAAGCCCATCCACCTAGGCGACCAGGACCTGCTAATTATTAGCGCTGTGACAGTAAACAAGCTACTTAAACTCTCGGGCAGGTAAGCAATCTTCTCATCAGGGAAATGAGGGGCTTCAGCCTACAGCAAAGGAGTGAGACTCTACCCAGCCTTTGCTTTGTTCTGCACCCTGTCAGGCTACCAGTCCTATTCTCCATCTACCTGCGGATTGGAAACTATTCCTAGCAGGCGCAGTATGTTTTCCTACCCACCCACCCCACACGCTTTGTCAATGTTCCTAGGAATGAACTGAGCTTCCCGCTGCAGGCTCTTTCCTTCATGCTGAGCCTACACTTTCTAGCCTCGGTAAAGCAAGCTCACCCTGAAGAGTGCCGCCCCACCTCGGGCTCTGTGTCCTCATCCTACATAGTGGAGCTCACTAGGGCGGGCCTTGTAAGGACACCTTGGCAAGGTTTCCTAGAGCAGGAGCACCGTGCCAAGCCCAGGGTGCACTTACTGGGGTAGAGGTGGACATGGAAGGATGGCTCCGCAGATGGAGAAGTGGAGAAGGCCTGTGTGTCACCTGGGACCACACTGTGCAGTGTCAGACACTAAGAGGAAAGCTAGAACTTCGTGCAGTAGAACATCAGGCCTGGGGGAAACGAGGGCCTTGACAAAAGCGTGAGAGTGTGAAATGACATCTAAGGCTGAAGTGGTAGTGGGGACCTGCCCAATTGGAAAAACGTCATTGTTGCAGAAACAAACCAGTGAGGGCCTGGCCCAGGGTGACGGCCAAGGAGAAGGAAGTGCTTGGAAAGGAAACCTCATGCCAGCGTCACGCCACGGCCACTGGTTGCAGGGAGGGGCTCTAACAGCTGCACAGGTGCCTGCCACATCTCAGGGCAAAGAGAACAGTGACTCCAGCCACAGAGGGGCAGAGCCTTGGCTCTGGGTGAGGGTGGGCTGCGCCTGCGGGAACCTCGAGGCCCAGGGTGGGGAAGTCCTCAGTCCACTGGGGTGCGAAGCAGTCGGGCCTGCTCTTCCTCAGGCAGTGCAGGACTCCAGGCACAAGCATCTACCTCCCTTCCACCGTGTTCCCTTCCCTACTCCTCTGTCCAGGAGTCCCCTGAGCTGATGTCTCTCTCCAGGAAGGTGGTCATGGGGACACCTCAGACTGGGTAGTGGCAAGCAGATGGCTGATGAAGTCAGCTGGTTAGAGCCTGGTGCTGGCACACACAGTCCAGTGTGGCCAGCAGGTGTCGTGTGGCATTAGCCCTGCAGATAGCCACTGCAACCTGCACTTAGGTTCTCCTCTTGTTGGAAGCCAGGTCTACTATGGTGGAAAGATATCCTACAATTTCACCTTTTTCTACCTGCTGGCCTCCTACAGGGAAAGTAACCTGATTATCTGGCCTTCCCTGGTCTTGGTTAGCCAAGAATTCACCTGAAACACCTCACAAATGTCAATACTTCACTCTCAATTGAGGATGTGTTTTGCAAGGAAGCAAGTCTATTGCGGAGTAGGATACATCACCAGACAATGAGCAATACTGGGTTTCTCTGTCCTGTTTTCATTTTTTTTTTTTTTAATATTTCCTGTTTGGGTGTGTTCCTGCATACACATAATTTACTCTTGCCTACTTTTGATTTTAAATTGCATGACTGTTTTCCCACCATTAATGACAGGCATGAAGTGTGAGGTTAGACAAAAACCCTAAGCATTGGATAGGAAGGCAGGTCCACCCCAGGACAGCTGGGACGGTTAGGGTGCAAGCTCTAGTGGACAGTCCCTAGTCTTTCTTCATGGTTAGCTGGTGTCCCCTCCCCACCTAGGGCCTTTTTCCAATTGGTGGAAGCCATTCACACCCTGGCTGCACTACTCTTATCAGAGGTACCAGGCTGTGCTGACCCGGCCTCCCTCCACTGTCCCTGCACCCCTCTTCTAACTGCCTTCCTACGGCCTCTGTTTTCCTCCCCTGCTCCCTGTCCCCACCCCAACCGGGCCCAGCCTTCCAAGGCTGGGTGGGGAGGAACCACGCACCCACAGCCAGGGCTCAAATTTATCTTTGCAGACCCAGCTTCCTGCTCCAGGAATTCTCCTCTCCTATCTATTCTAATTTCAAGCTGTCTTGCTTAATTCATAAGGATATCAAAATATCAATAGTAATAATAGTCATAGTTAGGGGGCCAGGGAGATGGCTCAGTGGAATAAGCACTTCCCTGGCAAGTGCAAAAGCCTGAGTTCAATCCCCAGTTCCACAAAAAAAATAAAATAAAAATAAAAATAATAGTCATAGCATCTACTTTTCCAGAGCACTTGTGAGCCAGGAATGTAGCAAATGCTTTGTGCATATTTTTTCTTTCGATCTTTACAGCAATTGTACTAAGGAGGCAAA
>PVKA01019551.1:20076-41940 GCA_004027165.1 Ctenomys sociabilis | reverse complement strand
TATTTTTTTTTTTTTTTTTTTTTTTTTTTTTTTTTTTTTTTTTTTGTCTTTTTGAGACAGGGTCTCACTATGCAGTTCAGGCTGGCCTTAAGCTCACTTTGTAGCTCAGGCTGGTCTCGAACTCACAACAATCCTCCTGCCTCAGCCTCCCGAGTGCTGGGATTACAGGCCTGCGCCACCACGCCCGGCACCATTGTTTATTTGTATTTACTCTGCTTTCCTAGTATGAGTTTTCAATGCTATAAATTTTCCTTTTAGGGCTGCATTCATTGTGTCCCATAAGTTCTAATATGTTGTACTGTCATTATCCTTTAATTGTAGAGACAATCATATATCTTCTTTAATTTCATCTGTGATGCATTGGCTGCTCAGGGTGCAATTTAATTTCCATGTTTTTATGAAGTTCTTACAGTATCTTTTGCTATTGACTTCAGTTTTCATTGCACTACAGTCTGATAATATACATAGAATAATTTCTACTTCTTTTCCTTTATTTAAGCATGTTGTGTAAGCTATTATGTCATCTACTTTGTAGAATGTCCTGTGTAAAGCTGAGAAGAATGTGTATTCTGATGTTGGGTGTAACAATCTGAAGATTTTTTTTTCAAAAGTTTGGTTCAGTTCTAATATTTCATTGTTTATTTTATGTCTAGTTGCTTTGTCTTTTTGTAACAGTAGGGAATTGATATCCCTCAATACAATTCTATTAGTGCTTATTTTATTTTGCATGCCCATTAATATTTCTTTTATACTCCTAAGTGCACTGGTATATGTTACATATACATTTATGAATGTTATCTCTTCCTATCTGATTATTCCCTTTACAAGGATGCAGTGACTTTCTTTATCTCTCTCCTTCAGTCTTGGCTTGAAATTCTGCTGCTTCCTGTCACATGGACTATTGTTTTCCATCCTTTCACTTTAAGTCTATGAATTATTTTTCAATTAAATGTGTTTCTTGTATACAAGCATATTGTTGGATCTCGATTTTTGATCCATTCTGCCAGTCTATGTCTTTTGATAGTGAATTGAGACTGCTAATATTGGTGGTTGTAACTGATGTGTGTTGACTTATCCTTATTATGTTATTTTCCTGGTTTTGGCTTCCTTCTCTTTTTTTCCCCCTTCCTGTTTAATTATGTACCTCACCTGGTCCTTTTGTTGTGGTACATGGAGCTGTAATCTTTGTTATCTCTTTTCTAGGATGTACTGCAAAACATTCTAGAGTGCAAGTTTGGTGGTCATATATTTCTTCAGAAGTTCTTCATCATGGAAGTACCTTATTTCTCCACCAATTTTTGAAGAAATTTGGTAGGGCACGTAAGTATGGGTTGAAAGTTGTTTTCCTTTAGAACTTTAAATACTTTAAGCTCTCCTTAAGTTGAGGGTTTCTGTTGAGAAGACAGCTATGATTTTGATGGGCTTTCCTTTGTAGGTGATTTGTTTGGTTTCCCTAGCAGTTTTTTATTTATTTATTTTTATTTATTTATTTATTTTGGTGGAACTGGGGATTGAACTCAGGATCTTGTGCTTGTCCTTATTCTACTGAGCTATCTCCCCAACCCCTACTAACAGCTTTTTAAAATTCTACATTTATGTTGAATTTCTGGAATTTGACTATGCTACATCTGGATGTAGATTTTCTTTTTATTATGGCTAGTTTGAGTTCTAGATGCCTCATTTACCTGTATGTCAAGTACTTTTTGTCTTCTAGGGAAGTCTTCTGCCACGACACCTGTAGATAAGTTTTTTAAATATCATTTGTGATATCTCCTGCTTTTTCACACACTCCAATAAATCTTAAGTTATTGTTTACCTTATCTAGCTGCTGAACTGATTTTTCATGGTCTCTTGCTACTGTTAAGAATCTTTCTGGGTCGGGGAGATGGCTCAGTGGAATAAGCACTTCTCTGGCAAGCACAGAGGCCTGAGTTCAATACCCAGTTCCAAAAAACAAACTCTCTTTTCATGATCAATAACCACAAGCCTGCCTTCTACGACTGATATTCTGTCCCCACATTGGCTTAATCTGCTGCCAGTACTTTCAAAGTAGTTTTAATTTCCCTGGATATCTGTTTAAATCTGCCTTACAGATTCCATTTCTTTCCTATGCTGTGTATTTATGGCTTTCATAATTCTCTTAGGCTTCTCTATTTTTTGTGTGTATGTGCTCTAGACTCACTAAACATGGTATCCATTGTGGACATCATCTCTGCAGTTATCTGAGAAATTATTTGTGATTTGATTTTTTTCTAGATCCCCATTCAATGGCTTTGTTGTCACCAGTCAGAGAAGACAGATGAATGGCTTTCAGATTTTACCACCTCATTACCCTCAGGTTTACCTTTGGTGAACTAGATGTCTGGGGTTGCATCTTATTTAAGGGTCTTCTCATTTCCTTTTTTTGCTTAATTTCTCGGGTGATGTTTGCAAATTGCCTCTATGTGTTGGTGTCTTGCTAGTATTTAGAGCTCTGAGGAAATGATTATTTATCTGCAGTATCTTCAAGGTGTAGTAGATGTTTTTTTGTTTGATTGATTGATTGGTTATTTTTGGTTTTCAGTCTGCTACAAGAGTCTATCTTTTCAATGTGTTAAGATTGAAAATTGGTTCTCTGTTTGCTTCAGCCCCTCATTCTTTTGCACTGTATGACAGTATTTTCCTTAATTCTTAGTCAATTTAGTCTTGAATACTAGGAAGAACAGCTGTTTAGAATAATTATGTCACTTTTGAGTGCAGTGGTACCATTAACAATGACAGTAGAATTAAACACCACCTAGAAAATGCAAACCGAGCTAACCATTAATTTCCTCCCTTTAACTGTATAAACTAGATTTATGGTTATATAACAAAATATCAAACCAGAAAATTACATGCAATATACAAGTCCTTAGTATGTCAATTTTCCCCTCGGTTTTAAAATTTAAAATTGATAGGAGTGAGAATAGAGAAATGGAAGAAAAGGAAGAGATTAGAAGTAAAGCAAGAGGACAAAAAGGAATCATGCTAACTTTGGGAAACTAATGCAAAAGACTGGAGGACAAGAGAGAAGGAAGAGATAAAAAGAAAAACAGAATAGAACCGCAACGCAAAGAGGCTAGAAACCATGTTCACACTCATAAAAACAAGATCAGGAAATGGAGAGGAAAATAAAAACAAAGCTACTACAAAAAAATAAAGGAGAGAGAGATAGAAGTCCACTTCCAGGTACATCTTCTGCTATCACTGGCAGACAATATGTGGAGATAGTCCTGAACCATGTTGTTTTATCCTAATAATTCAGCAATAGCTTTTTGGCAAGACAGTAGATATTGTCAGGGAGCCTGCATCTTCTGGCTAAGACCAGACTCATTTGATTTACAGCTATCAGCACACCTTCCATGAGCCAGAGCCCAGCTGAGGGAGCCAGCAGGTGCTCTGAGTTCTGAGTTCGGTTGACCCCTCTCCATGGTGACTCCCAGCCAATCACTCTCTCTCATGGAGTAACTGAGCCCTCAACACTCACCACAGCTAACGCAGTCCTTCATGCCCACTGTACCCTTTCGCTGCTGCATCTCTCCTTGAAGGCCTCTGAGGTCACCAGCAGTCACCATGTGTCTGCAGCTTTAAACCACTCCTCTTGTGAAATAAGTCCTGTCTCAGGGAAAAGCCTCATCCACTATCTCCATCTTCTTCATTAAAATATTTCTCTTCACTCTCTGTGGGCTCCAATTCATGCTTCAGATCCTGCCTGGGCCCAGGGGACCCAATTCCCCCCATTTTGTGTTCCCCACCCACGTTGTTATATATCAGAATCTACATGGCTACTCTCAAAGAGCCTCTTTCTCGGCTGGTTACCACTACACTGTTTTGGTGTTTCCCAACTTTTTTCCCAAGCTCCTAAAACTAAGTAATTCACACATAAATTTCATATTTCTGTCCAAACGTCCCTCCCTCAAGCCCTGACCTCAAATCAGGTCTCCCCTTCACTTCCAGATGACTAGCCTGTTCACATGGTGTAGAGGACAGTGTCTATCAGACTCACAGAACTCAGGAAAGGGATTAATGAGACGAAAGAAGCAGGATGCAGGCAATAATCCATCATGTATTTTAAAGGTGTAGTATATCTTACACCAGCCCTACTGAAAGTACTCAGTTACTGCCATATTAAACAATGCAATCATCAGTAAGAGGAGTAAGAGTTAAATAAAGATACAGACAGATTAAAGGTATTTAGGAAAATAAGGATATCTAGAAACCTATAATTTTTCTATCTTTGGGAAAAACAAATAATATGAATTACAGGCAGAACAGTTTTACACTAAATAAGGATATTAAATGTATACGACTATATGTGTTTATACGTGTGTGTACATACCTATATTACAGTGAGCATTTATGACTGGTGAACCAGAAATGTAACATCAATAAAAATCTAACATATCCCCCACGAGAGGCCTTGAGCTGTCTATTATACCGTGTAGTCTTTCTGGGAGAATTGATTGCTAGTGGTCTCATATCTGTCCATCTCTTGTCTAATTTTGAGTCATGCTGCTCCCAGTTCTCCAATGTAATGCCTCTGATGCCTTTATATCTTTTATTTTTTCTATCGTGAGCATCTCTTCTGTCATTCAGACATCCGCAGATTAGCAGGGTGATAATAGAGTCACTATGGCACCATTCTTGCCCATTCCACATCCACGCCTCTTCGTCGGCTGGTTTAATTACCAGTGTGAAACTACATCTTACAGAGTGACACCAGAAATTATCCCATTAAGAACCTACCTTTCAACATGGCATCATTCTTTTCATTGCAAGCTTGTCATCTCTCTAGTAGTGAAAGTTGGGTAAGGATCAAAGATGCAAAGAATTATTTAATTGCTATTCAGGTTAAAAATCACAAGGCAGTTTATCAGAGGCCAAACTGGAGGATAGAAGTTGAGAAGAGAAAGGAAAGTGGCCAAGGGACTAGATATCTATAAATACATTTTTAAACTACATAATAATACAACAGCTATGAGATTGAATCTTATTCCCCCAGATAAGTAAGTAACAGAGTATCATAAGCCTTGGCAGGCAGAATAACCCCCTTTCCAAGCTAGAAGCTATCATCCTTTGATCAAAAGCATAAGATCCTTTCATTTTCCTCACTACAGTCAGTGCCTCAATTTCAAAGGCCACTTGCTGTTTTTGATCTGTTATCAGTCAAACGGACTCAGAACAGAGAAAGCCACTTTAGCAGAAGCTGCTTCTCCTTTGTCACAAATGCAGACTTAAGTATCTATCTGGCTAAAACACTACCGCTCAACACCACCAGGCAGAAGAAGCTCATCTTCACGATGCAGAACTACAGAATCCATCAGAAGGAGCAAAGATGTCAACTGTAAGAGAATATAGAAATTTGCCTCACGTGGCTACGTAAATCCCTTTGTTTTTGAGCTAGTTTTTCTCCTCAGATAAAGATTTCTAATACTTTTAAAAATACTGGGATGTTTATTGGCAGGTATACATATGATGCTACAAGTAGAAATAAACTCAACTGTGTGCCCATGTGTTCTGTTGCCTAATGCACACTATGCACTTCTGTTATCTTTTTAGAACACAGCAAACCCCACAATCACCTCAGCATGGGGAAAAGAGCCTCAGAGAGTTAGACATGTACCCATGGCTACACTCTTAAGTGAAGAAATACTCAAACTTGTGATTTTCCTCCCCTAAAGCCTAGCCTCTTTTCACTACTTGTTGCTTGCTTGTTTTCATCCTTCTCCCACGGCACACTGCCTCCATAGAAACAGGAGATTGTTTGGCTCTGTTGGTTTGTGAACTGGGATAGTCAGAAGGACAAGCCCAACCACACAAACATTTGTTTTCACTTTGTCCTTTCTGCATACATCATAGATGTACAGCCCTCAAAAAGTTAGGTTAAATAAATACAGTATCCATGAAAATAATGTGGCCTAGCCCCACAATATAAATCATACTTAGCAAAATTTGCTCAACTTGCTAAATTTACGGCTCATGGATTTTAAACTATAGAATGATTCACAGGCTTAATTTCAGGGAAGTCCACAATGTAATGTTCTTCAAATGTTTTGTTTTTATTTGGTACCATTTAGTATCGCTCATTCTAATTGTTCATTAAATAATTTCATTC
Organism: Ctenomys sociabilis; assembly: GCA_004027165.1. Lineage (NCBI taxonomy): Eukaryota > Metazoa > Chordata > Mammalia > Rodentia > Ctenomyidae > Ctenomys > Ctenomys sociabilis. Next base: position 35,807 of record PVKA01019551.1, on the reverse strand, counting down.
AACAAAGGATAATTGGGCAAAAAACAAAAGGGCAAAAAAAAAAAAAGTTGAAACAGAATGGCAATTTGAACTGAATCAAATATGAACTACCCAATTGTATTTCAGATTTACATTGCTTCTCCAAGGATTCCTTGCTTGTAATTTAGTCTTCTCCTAGTTGTCTGGTATGTAGCTCCTGAAATCCTTAGAGATCTGGGCTGGTGAGAATTTCTTTTGTATGTGCCTGAAGTCCCTGCATAGCCAAGGGATGGGGGCTTTCAGGAGAACCAGCCATAGGAGTAGAGGGTTAGAACTTTGAATTGCAGCCTCTGCCCTCTGGAGAGAGAGAGGAGTTGAATTTGAGTGGATAAACTAAATGCCAATGATTTAATAAGTCATTATTCATAATGATGCTTCTATAAAAATTCAACATAGAGACGGATACACAGCTTAGCAGATTGAAGTGCCTGCAGGCAGGCTCAAGGGCCAGAGGTTTGATCCCCAGGCCCACTGCACTGGTCTCACCCCTGGGACATGCTGAGACAGCGATCGAGACTGAGCACGGTGGTGCACGTCTGTAATCTCAGCTCTTGGGAAGCTGTAAACAGGAAGATCACTATGAGTCCAATCTAGTAGTGAGGCCCTGAACTAAAAATACAGGAAAAAAAGTAAAAATAAAAGTTCAACATAAGTAAACTTCAAGGCTGATAAACAGAACATACTCAACTGCTGGGACGGTGGTGCGCCCTAATTCCATGGTGAAAGAAGTCTCTATGTTGAAGATGCTACTTCACCCCAGCATGTAAATCTTCATCTCATTATCGCTGAGTATTTTTGCAGCACCTTTTCAACATCTTTTTTAATACATGGATAAACATAAGTAGGTTTCCCTGATTTTGTAAGCTGGTCTAGATGATCTAATCAAATTTGAGGAAAAGGTGATGGACGTCTCAATTTATAGCTAGTTGGTCAGAAGTTGTAGAAGTCCAAACTTGGGACCGGAAGCCAATGGCTGGGGCAGAAGGGAGCAAACCTAAGGACAGAATCCTCACTCTATGGAATGGACGCTGTCTCAAATGGTGTCAGCAATGAATTGTGTCCAAGAATACCCTGCTCGTGTGTACTGCAAAACCACTTCCTTTTTTGTATACTGTGTGGAGAAACCCATACCTGTATTCTCAGAAAATACTGTGTTCATTTTTATTTTTTATTTATTTATTTATTTATTTTATTTATTTATTTTTTGTCTTTTTTTTTTTTTTTTTTTTTTTTTTTTTTTTTTTTTTTTTTTTTTTGTGTTTTCTTTTTTTTTTTTTTTTTTTTTTTTTTTTTTTTTTTTTTTTTTTTTTTTTTTTTTTTTTTGTCTTTTTGAGGCAGGGTCTCACTATGCAGCTCAGGCTGGCCTTAAGCTCACTTTGTAGCTCAGGCTGGTCTTGAACTCATAACAATCCTCCTGCCTCAGCCTCCCGAGTGCTGGAATTACAGGCCTGCACCACCATGCCCGGCTATACTGTGTTTATAAATAAATTTTATTTTCACCTTTATGTATTTTTTGGCAAATGGATTCATTTCAGTAGTTGTGAAAAATTATAACTGTAGTACATACTCTAGAAATATTACCAGTTTTTTTCACATAAGGTTTATTGTATATTCTTCCACTCCTCTCTCCATATGCTATAGCAATATTTATAATATTGCAGAAAGACTTTCTACATTTTTTTTTTTTTTTTTTTTTTTGAACCAGGGGTTGAACTCAGGCCCTTGCATTTCCCAGGGAAGCGCTTATTCCACTGAGCCATCTCCCAGGCCCCATTCTACATTTAATAATATAGCATATAATCTTTTCAACTATTTGTATTTTGTCATTTAAAAATGTATTGTGCACTCCCCTCCAGGATAGTAGACTAGACTGTATGTTTTTTCTTTTAAGTAGTTCTATCATTTTCCACTATGACCTTTAGCAAAATATATTTAACTGTTTATCTAGACATGAATATTGGGGATGTATTCCAAGCTTTTTGTTGTTGTTGCTTTAGTGCTAAAAAGTATTACAACAAATTTCCTTGGACACATATCCTTATGTACGGGTGTTTGGGGGGTACTTCACAGTAAGATTTGGCCCGAAAATACAGCAATTGGGTTAGGAGCTATGCATCTTTTTACTAACAGTACTAGTAAAATACAGATATTAAGTGTGCTATTTAATAGATTTTGACAAATGAATATACATTTTGAACTGACAGATATTGTATTAAGAAATAGAATACTTCTATACTCCCAGAAATTTTTCTTCTGCCCCTTCCCAGTCAAATCTAAGAATTATACTATAGGACAGATTGCATGTTGTATAATTTCCTATAAATAATACACAGAGTGTGCATCCCCTTTTGATGATGTTTTTATTCAGCATATTATGTTATTAACTCCATTTGATGATATAGATACACCACAATATTCATTCCTTTTTGACTATGTAACCGTTTCACAGCATTTACAAGCATGATGAGACAGGAAGAGATTCAGCAGCTAAGCTTTCTCTTTTTTTGTTTTTTTCTTACTTCTTTATTTATTTAGTACACAGTTCAGACGCATAGTGATCCTCCTGTCTCAGCCTCCCCAGCACTGGAACTATAGGCATGCACCACCATGTACCGTTTTGATGGCCAGCACAGTGTGCCCGGGGGGTTGAATTCATGTCCTTGCTCTTGCCAGCGAAGGACTCAGTGTGCTGAGCTATCTCCCTTGCTCTTAGGCTTGCTCTTTTTATAACAACTTGCTCTCAAGAGTGATAACGGGGTTCCAAGAGAACCATCGCACCCTTTCTAAGGATCCCCCAATAGCTTAATCACCTTCCATCAGGCCATCCCTCTTAGAGGTTTCACCACCTCTTCACATCACCATACTAAGAACCAAGTTTCCAGCACATTAAAAGCTGAGAAACACTCAAAGTACACCCACACCATAACAGAGAGTTTGACGTATACTTGGACATGTTAAGTGAAAAGCTCTAGAGCTTTCCAGGAATGTGGATAAGAGATACTGACTTTGAAAGTCAGACACATTTAGCTAATTGAGTTTTAATAAATGACTACTTTAAAAACTTTGTTCCCTATTTCAATGCTACCAAACTGACATTTGCTGAGGCCATCTTACATATGTATGTATGTATGTATGTATGTATGTATGTAATTTTGTATGTATCTAATATATTTATGTTTGCAGTGTTGGGAATCACATCCAGGCCCATGCACATACCTGTCAAGCTCTCTGTCAAGGGTCACACTCACATCCCTACATCTTACTTTTTAAATGAGATGAAAAGTGATAAATGATTATCCTACTGTTGTAATTCCTTCGTGCTGCTATGACAAAATACTACAGACTGGATAATTTATAATGAACAGAAATTTATTTCTCACAATTGCCCGGTAGTTGTTTATGGATGCTATCCAGGGTGCCCCTACAGAGTAAGAATCAAGCTTTTAGCTTGCTGTCTTTGTTGTATGCATATTTTTAACTTATTTTCTTTAAATTTTATTTATGATATATCTTGACATAGCATTGTATATCTCTATATGATAATATGTTTTCAGATTTTCTCAATGCTGTTTATAAAAAATTTCCTTACTCAGGGCCAGGGGGATAGCTCAGTAGAATAAGCACTTGCCTGGCAAGCGCAAGGGCCTGAGTTCAATCTCTGCTTCTGCCAAAAAATAAAAAATAAAATAAAATAAATGAGTTCAAGTCCAGCCTGTACTGCATAGAAAAACCATATATCAAGACAACATCAAAAATTATAGTAGAACTATACTGACCAATAATGAGAGAAAACTAAAATTATGAAAAATGAAGGACATCATGAATGAACTTACTGCAACAAGCAAAATATCAGAGAATTCTGTCCACATATGTATGCCAATAAAATAGATAAATTAGATGAAAATGAACAAATTCTTAGGAAGACAGAAATGACAAACTGACACAAAACAAAGTAGAAAATACAAAAGAAACCAAAATAAGTAAAGGGGGTGAATTAGGGACCAAAAACTTTTGCAAGAAACTCTCAGGACCACATAGCTGCACTGGTAAATTCTATTGAATATTTAAGAAGAAATAACACCAGTTACAAACTTTTCCAAAACACACAAGAATAGGGAAACCTGCTAATTAATTTCTTCTATAATATTAATATCACCCTAATGCCAAAACCAACGACATCGCATGGGAAGAAAACTGCAACATACTGAATACAGACTCAAATACCTGCAATAAAATACTACCAAACTGAATTGAACTACAGGTTAAAAAGATTACATTCCATAATTCTATAAATGATCTCAGGAATATAAGGTTGTCTTAGCATACAAAAATGTTATTTATTATATCATGTCAATGTATTATGCCGTATTGCTAGAATGATGAATAAATACTTAATGACCATCAAACACATAAAATGCACTTTACTGTCTAGTAGTAAACCTAGACTTCAATTTGTGTGTGTGTGTGTGTGTGTGTGTGTGTGTGTGTGTGTGTGGTGTGTATGTGTGTGCAGGGTCTCCCTATGCAGCTTAGGCTCATAGTGATCCTCCTGTTTTCTGCCTCCCTAGTACTGGAGTTACAGGCCTGTACCACCAACCTGGACTCCATCACCGGCTCAACACACCCAGGAGCAGGGCCAATGGAGCATGTGGTGTCAGGGATTGAATCCTGACCCTGGCATTTACCTAAGTAAGTGCTTGGTCGGCTGAGCTATCTTGCCAGCTCTCAATTGTTTTTTAAGTCTTCAGCTTAACCTAATGTATCTCTAAGTTTAAGATCCTCTTGTTCTATGTGTGTTCTGCTTTTGGAAGTTTTTTCCTAAAGATAAACTTGCAAACGTAATTGGGGATTGAGCTATTGCCACTTAAAAATTATAGATCATATTGTGAAATATGTAAGCCCCAACCTGATAGATTTAAATTAGAAAACTCCCTTGACCCGCTTCTTCAGACTACACACACGTGGCACAATTGATTGGAAGGGAACACCAGATTTTCAGTGTTCGAGCGGGTATGAAAGACTGATGCATTTAAGAAATTTGATGCATGCACAGTCTATCATTGTAACTCAGTCGTCCCTAAGGAATTTCATTCATGGAGTATTAAGTTGTTCCCGAAGATGGCTGTCATACAATCTTTACCAGACTTCCCACAAGTACAGCCAGGAATTGCTCAAATGTAAGCAGAGGACTGAAGCATGATTGAACTCTTTGCATTGAACCTGATATTTAAAGCTGTAAAAACTGTATCACAAATCAAGTTACCCGCATAACAACAACTATCCCACGAGACTTGAGAGAGTGTTCCTTCTAGCTACTGTTTCTGTCAACCTATTCTGGTTCTCCAGATTTAATATTAACTTAATATTAATTTGAATTTCGGAGGATTATTTATAGGAGAAGAATGTGTTATTCACAGAGGACAATGACTTCAGGGAACTCTAAAGCACTATTTTTTATCTCAAACACTGCTGCAATAATCATGGTTCTGAAATACAAAGATACCAACACCGTTTCTAACAGTAAATCGGCCATCACTCTCATTGAACTTAGGAAAGGAAACTTATCCTGGATTTCATCACCTTGAGTCCTCCTGAAGAAAGCAATATGGTTATACATGCATTACAGCTTTCAATTATTGGGGGAGATTCGTCACTAATACTTCTCAGGTTTTCATCCCATCCCATGTCATTCAGTAACTAACGAATCTTAAGCCTCTGGAATCACTAAAGGACCCATGTCTTGAGACTTTCTTTGACAGTGTTGTGGTTATTCAAGAGACGTTATCAAACAAAAAGGACTGCTTTGAGAAGTCATTCAGATCCTACTCCTTTTTGTTATCGGCATAAGAATTTGTTGCTATTATAGTTAAAGTAACGAATCAAGATCTCAGTGCATATAACATATAACTGATGTCAAAACTGGGACTCCATGTTTCTGGAATTCTAACTTTCAGAACTCTCTGGCCTATTTGCTCAAGTGGAATAGTGCAAATGACAGTATAATACTGAGCGATCCATCTCCAGTCCAAGAACTTTCTCATTGATTCATTCTTTTGCTCAACACATATTTATATTATCAAGTAGTAAAGTCTCCACTCTTAGAGATTAAATTCTGGTGGAGAAGAAAAGCAACAAGTGGGAAGCAGATACACTTATGACCTCGAATAAGACAATGATAAAAATCAAGCAAGGTAAAGTAAGAAGGTGATGGCACCACATTACAGTAAGCAACTGGCCTCTCTAAGAAGTTTGTAATTGAGAAGAAGAATAAGTGGAAGGACAGGCTGGGAAGAAAAGCAGGTGGGTGGGTGTGGAGGACCACCTGAGCAGCTCTCCTTGCAAGAAGAGCGATTGTCTCCAGTTCGACTGAGCCTGACCCTATCGCCTCGAATTGATGTATGTACAGAACTGGCTAGGATTTCTCTTTATCCTTTCCATTGGCCTTAAGCAATGTATATTGGTCTAGCTGAGGTGCTGCTGATAATTTTGAAGGTGGCATGCATGTTTCCCTGACAACCGCCACCCGCTGCTCTTTAATGTGAGCCGGGTCAAGACAGGATGAAGACCCAATGCTCCATGCTGCCAGTTGGGAGCACAAGCTTCAAGATAGAGGCTATGACTTTCTGGGACTTGGAAAATTACATCAGAACTGAAGCACCAGACCCCCAAAACATTAGATACTCTCTCAATAGCATAATACAAATTACTTTCTCTGCATATCCTTTCTGCATATGGCAGAGGTAAGTGTAGGCTACCTATCTAGCTCAGCTCACAGTACTCACCTGCTTCCCACAGTTCTCAGTCAGTCCTCCTCGAGCCCCTCCTCCTCTACTGAATAAAACCTGGATACAACCCTGAGTCAGTCTCTTTGTTATAGAAAGCCATCTTCATGGCTAAACTTAGGGCCCCTTGGCTCCCCAATAACTATAAATATGTTTTAGTATCTTTACTTTCACCTTGGGTTGCACTGGGAATGGTAGATTGGAATTATCTTGATAGGATTCCAATAACATATCTTTGGGATTACAAATATTGACTTCTTGGACTGAGACAAGAACCTGGAGGGGATTCCTACAGGTATAAGTTGAAATCCTTTGTTTTCATTCTTATCCTCGCCTGCCAAATGATAGAGGTGGACCGAGCTCCATAAACACAACCTTTTACTACTCTTTTGAATACTGCTTGGATTTAGCACTGTGATATCAAAAATGTTTTGTTTTGCAGTGCTGAGGACCAAAGCCAACGTCTCACAAGTGCTAGGCATGTGCCTTACCCCTGAGCTACATTCCCAGTCCTTTTAAAATTCTATTTTCGAACAGGGTCTCATCACATGATTCAAGCTCACATTGAACTTGTAGCAGTTTTACAAGCCACAAAATTGTTTTTAGAAAGAAATTTGAGGGGTAGTTAGCATATGCTAAAGTGCATATGTTGGGGGGCCAGGGAGCTGGCTCAGTAGAATAAGCACTCAGTAGAATATGTTTATAAGCATATGGGCCATTTCCAGTTGGGGATCACATGAGTTAATGTTTTTACATGATACAAAGATAGATCAGGGTTTTTTTTCTTTATATGTTTCCTCTTCTCAGCTTGTATAGGGATTTGCCATTTCTAATACTATCTATTAATGGAATCTATTTTCCACTGAATGGCCTCTGCATCTTTTCTAAAAATCAGTTATATGTGTGAGTCTATTTCTACACCTTCTATGTTGTTTCAAAGAAGCTCTTATTTACCTTGATTCTACATTATGCTGTCTTAATTCCTTTAGTTTTATAAGAAGTCCTGAAATGAGGTGGTGTTAGCCTTCAGCTTTTTAGGTTTCTTTCCAAGTTATGAGTCATCTCCAAGCCAGCTTCTCACAAAAGTAGTTATGCAAAGAGCTAACATTCCTGTACTTCATGATGTTCCTCAAATCCATCTCTGAGATGGGGTGCTGGAAATCATACTTCTCTTTTGCTACCTAAATCCACTGTTAGGCTCAGTAACACAAGAATAAGAGAGAAAGCTATACTGGTGGAGGGAAAAGGACTTCCTCCTTCCCGTTTTCTTCCTGCTCTCATAACTGTCACCTAAGAGCTGCATTTTCACCCTAGCAGCTGTACCAACTACTAGGATGCAGAGAAATCCATCTTATCATTCACCAGACAATTGCAAAAATAAGTCCACTGTACCTGAACCTTCACTAACAGGGTACCAGAAGAGCACTGCTTTTAAGAGAGAGAGAGAGAGAGACAGACAGACAGACAGACAGAGAGCAAGAGAGAGAATAAAAGTTTGAAAATGAGCTAGTAGGATAGTAATAGTAATACATTGCATGTTGTTCTCTTCATAACTGTTATTCAGAGTATAAGATATAGCGATGAAATATTATCCAAACTATTAACTCAAACCTTTCTTTTCACTGAACTTAGAGAATCTATCTACCTTGTCTTGTGTATACACATACTTTCTTGTTTTCCTTTCCATTCTTTTTCCTTTCCTCCATTACTAGTTTCTCTTTTCTTTTGAAACGCTTCTTACCAGTTCACAATACATATTGTACACTTTGAATTTATTTACATTAAAAAATTCCACATCTTTTATCCACTCACCAGTTGATGGGCATTTGTTCCCAAGATGCAGCTATTATAAATTGCTGCTATAAATAATGGGTTCACTTACATCACTGGGTCTGATGCTTGTAATTCTCCTGGGAAGATACCTAGAAGAGAAAGTTGGGTCAAGTGGAAACTGCAAACCTAGTTTCTTCAGGAATCTCCACACTGATTTCCACAGCGGTTGCACCAGTCTTCACTCCCACTGACAGTGGAGAAGTTTCCTTTTCCTGATAGCTCTTCTAGCATTTGTTACTGGTTGATTTTTTTGGCGATAGCCATTCTTTCTGGGGCGAGATTGGAATTTCAGTGTTGTATTCATTTTCATCACCTAAAGGTCAATGATGTGGAACGTTTTTTCATATATTTATTATTTGTATTTTTTCATCTGAGAAGTGTGTATTCCTCTCAGATGCTCACTTTTGGATTGGCTCTTTAAATCTGAGGGATCTCATTGTTTTCAATTCTTTTTTTTTTTGTATTTTAGGGGAGGTCTACAGGGTATTCAGGTCTCACTACTAGATTGGACTTGTAGTGATCCACATGTTTACAGCCTCCCAAGGACTGGGATTACAGGTGCGTGCCACCATGCCCAGTCTCAATTGCTATCTCAGTGCACCCCAGGAGCAGGGCTCGCATAGCAGGCCCCGGGATCAAACCCCCGACCCCTGCACCTGCTTGCAGGCACTTTAATCTGCTGAGCTATTTGGCCAGACCCCTGTTTTCAATTCTTTATGTTCTAGATAAAAATAATTTGTGTAAAGGACAACTAGCCAAAAAATTTTCCCATTCTGGGTCATTTTTTACTCTGTTGGTAATTTTTTCTGTCATACAAAAGCTTTTCAATATGATGAGATCCCATTTGTTGATTCTTTGTAGTAGTGCCTCTATGGTCTTGTTTTTCCTATATCTATGCCATCAATATTTCTGCCTATTTTCTCTTCCAGTAAATTTACTGTTTTTGTTTTATTATTTAGAACCTTGAATATTTTGACTTTTTTTTTTAACTTTAGTGCAGTGCATTGTGATAAACACAAGTCCAATTTTGGTGTTCAGCGTGTGGAAAGCCAGTTTTTCCAGCATCATTTATTAAATGAACCTCTTGCACTTCTTTGTGAAAAATAAGGTGATTGTGTGCATTCAGGCTGCATCTGCATCTTTTGTTCTGTTCCTCAGACCATCAAGTCTGTTTTTCTTCTCTGTTTTGCTAAGACAATGCTTATCTATCACAGTAGTTTTGTAGTACAATTTCAGGCCAGGAACTGCAGTACTCCCTGCCTTGCCTCTGTTGTCCAGAATTTTCTTAGCTATTCTAGGGCTCTTCCATTTCCAAATAAATTTTAGGTATTTTTTTTCTCTGTGAGGCACATTATTGGTGTTTTTATTGCAATCCCAATCAAAGTGTTTAACTGTTTTAGGGTCAGTACATTTTCACTTGTTTTTCCTATCCCTAAGCAAAAGACATCTTTCCATTTTCAGATATCCTCTTTCTCTCTGTCTCTCTGTCTCTTTCTGTCTCTCTCTGTGTCTGTCTCTCTGTCTCTGTCTCTTTCTCTGTGGTGTGTGTGTGTGTGTGTGTGTGTGTGTGTGTGTGTGTGTGTGTGTGTTGCTTGTGTGCAGGAATGCTATTGATTTTTTTACTATGGCCTTGGTACCCAGGTACACTGCTTAATTTGGTTATTAAGTCTCCAAGGCATTTGGTGGTGGTTTTGAGGGCTTCCATGTGAAGTATAATGCCATGTGAAAATAATGTTAATTTCACTTCTTTTCATTTTCTTATTCCTTTTATTTAATTATCCAATTGTCTAATTGCCCTGGCTAATGTTTCTAGAACTATATTGAATAGGAATGGTGGTAGTGGACATCCTTGTCTTGTTCCTGATCTTAGAGCAAAAGCTTTCATGTTTTGACCATTTATGTTAGCTGTGTGGTTTGTCACAGACAGCTTTTATCAGAATGAGATGAAGATCATCTATGCCAATAAACTGTTGGGTTTTTATCACGAATGAATGTTGGACTTCATCATATGTTTTTCCTGCATCTAGTGAGCCGATCATGTGAGTTTTGTCCTTGGTTCTGTTATTATCATGGATTATATGTATTATTTTGCATATGTTGAACCATTCCTGCATCCAGGGTATGAGTCCTTCTTCATCATAGTGCAAAACCTTTTTGATGACTTGCTGCATTCTGTTTGTTACTATCTTATTGAGGATTTTTGAATCTATGTTCATTAAGGAGATTGGCCTGTAGTTTTCATTTTTGGATGGATTCTTCACTAGTTTTAGAAACAAGATAATATTTGCTTCCAGGAACTATTTCAGAAGTACCACTTCTCTTTCAATTTCCTTGAAGAGTTTCAGCATTACAGACATTCATTCTTCTTTAAATTTCTCATAGAATTCCAGTTGATTCTATCAGGGCCTAAGCTTTCCTTTGTTGGTAAATTTTTTATTACATTTTCAATTTAATTGGCTGATATCAAGTTATTTATAATTTTTATATCTTCCTGATTTCATTTTGGCAATTTTACTGTGTCTAGAAATCTGTCTATTTCTTCTGAGTTTTCCATCTTACTAGAGTATGGGTTACTAGAAAGTATTGATGACCTTCTGAGTTTCTATAGGATCTGTTGTGATTTGCTCATTTTTTGTTCCTAATTCCTTGAATTTATGCCTTTCTCTTTTTTCATAAGGTTAGCCAATGGTTTATCAATTTTTTTATCCTGCCAAAGAATCAACTTCACAATTCATTGCTTCTTTGTGTTTTTTTCCAAGTCTCAATTGTTGCTATCTTTATAATTTTCTCCCTCATATGAGCCTTGGATTTGATTGATTCTTCTTTTCCTAGGAGTTTGAGGTTTAACATTAGATTGTGATTTTGAGGAGCTCATTCTATTTTCCTAATGTGAGAATTTATTGCTACAAAATTTCCTTCATAGGACTGCTTTGATTGTGTCCCATAATTTCTGCTATGTTGGATCAGAATTTTTGTTTAATTGTATATTCTGTTTAATTTTTAATCTTTAATTTCCTCTGTGACCCATTAGTTATTCAAAAGAGCATTGCTTAATTTCCATGTGTTTATATAGTTTTTGTGGTTTCTTTTGTTGTTAATTTATGGTTTCATTGCCCTACTGTTCAGACAATATTCATGGGATGATTTCAATTCCTTACTTTTACTTAAACATTTACTATTATATTTATGGTTTGTGGGCTAATGTGTGGTTTATTTGGGAGAATGTCCCATGGGCAGCTGAGAAGAATATGTATTCTGAGGTTTTAGACATGTATCAGGTCCATTCGATCACAGGCTTGGTTTAATTCTGATATTTCTTCATTGATTATTTTGTCAGATTAATCTATCTATTTGTGACAGTGGGGTACTGAGGTTCCCTACTATAATTGTGTTAGTGGTTTTTCTTTGTTGGTTTAATGTATTTGGTTTTTATAGGGCCTCATTACACAGCTGAGACTCACAGTGACCCTCTTGTTTTTCAGCCTGCCCAGCACTGGGTTTACAGGGACACACCACTACCCGGGAATCTGTGGCTAGCTCAGCGCACCCAGACAGTGGGGCTGGCACCACACACGGGGCCAGGGATCAAACCGTGGTCCCTGTGCTTGCCTAAGCTTGCCTAAGCAGGCACTTTAGTCCACTGAGCTATCTCACCGGCCTCTATGTTAGTGTTTGTTTGACCTGCCATGTCTACTAATCTTTGTTTTATGTAGTTGGCATACCAGTGTTCGGAGCCCATATATTTATGATTGTTATCTCTTCTTCTTAGAGTTTTTCTGTAACAAGTATGTAGTGACATTCTTTGTCTTTTTTAAATCGGTTTTGGCTTAAAGTTTACATTGTCTGTAAACAGAATACCTACCCTGCTTTTTCCTGTTTTCCTACAGCATGGAGAATTGTCTTCCAACCTTTGACTTTTAGTCTATGGATTTCATCTTGGGCTAAATGTGCTACTTTTATGTAAATGTAGCACATTGTTGGACCTTATTTCTTCGTCCATTCTTTTGGTTGGTGAATTAGGACTATTTATATTGATGGCTAGAGCTAATACGTGTTGGCTTTTCTTTTTCATATTATTTTCCTATTGTTGGTTCCCTGTCTTTCTCCTCTGTTTAACTTCTTGCCCTGCCTGGCAGCTTCTTTTCATTGAGGTTTGTATGTTTGCAGTGTTCTTCGGAGCATTATCTAGAGTTGGTTTGGTAGTTATAAACTTCTTCAGCTGTTCTTTGTATGGAAGTATCTTATTTCTCCATCAATTTTGAAATACAGTTTTGTGGAATACATCAGTCTTAAAGCTCTGAAGTTTTGCTTCTCTAATTTTCCAAAGTTCTAATAATTCCAATCATTTCGCTCCTTGTTTCACCAGTTCCAGGAATAGGTAGATTTCCCCAACAGCTACTATCCCTGTGGTGTATTACAGCTCACTTTTTAATCAATTACCTCATTAATGATTTTATTCCCCATTTAAATTGGATAACATCCAACAGACTGGTGATACTGCAAGCATAAGCCTAGGACCAGCAACAACAGCATGGCCTGGGAACTTGCTAGAATACAAGTTCTTGCACTGTGCCACTGATCTACTAGATCAGAAATTGCAGTTGGATCCAGAAATCTGTTTTGACAAGCCATCTTGGTGCTGCTGATGCACTGAAGTGTGAGAACATACTGACACATGTGAAACTTACGTGAGGAAAATGAAGCTATCTATCAATCCAATGAAGTAGTTTCGTTCTGAAATTTGAAAATTACGTGCTTTCAATGATACAAATACTTGACAGTTTTCACAATTACTTATAGAACTATACTTTTTTTTTACAATCCAATAACTCAACTCCTTGGTATTTATCTAAATGAAATGAAGCATGCCCACACACACAAAAAAAATTGCACGTAGCTTATACTAGCTTTAATCATAATTCCCAGGGATGAGGAGATAGCTCAGAGGCAAAAGCACCTACCTGGTAAGCACAAGGACATGAGTTTGATCCCTGGCCTCACATGCTGTGTGGTCTCAGCGATGTGGCACCCACTGTGAGGCCCCAGAAATTATACGTGGTGCACACCTATAATCTCAGCACTTGGGAGGTTGAGCCAGGAGGATCTCTGAGAGTCGAGACCAGACTGGGGGCTACAAAAGTGAGCACAAGGCCAACCCAAACTGCATAGTAGTGAAGCCCTGTGTCAAAACAAAAATTCATAATTGCCAGACCTTGGAAGCAACTAAATATCCTTTAGTGAATGAACAAATAGGCTGCTGGATACAGAGACAGTGAAGTATTATTCAGCACAATAAAGTATTATTCAGCTTTCAAGTCACAAAGGACTTGGAGGAAATTTAAATGCATATTACTAAGTGATAGAAAACAATATGAAAAGCCTACAATAGTGTATGATTCCAACTATATGACACTTCACCAAAGGTAGAAGTACAGAGACAGTAAAATGAGCAGTGTTCATCAGAAGTTGGTGTGGAGGAGGGTGAAATGGGCAGAGAAAAAGCCACCACTGAAACTCCTTCTCTGTGCTATCGGAGCAAATGTGAGCTCAACCTAGGCAATTTAGTGATTGCACAAGAACTTGTCTCAAGACCAAAAAGAAAAAAAGAAAGAAAAAGAGCTGGGAATGTGGCTCATTGCTAAGGCCCTGGGCTCAAGCTTCAGTAGGAAATAAATACAATGCACAGCAATACTAAGTGAATCCTAACAAAACCTGTGGACTTTTGGTGGTAATGATGGGGACAAGGTAAGTCTGTCCATGGCTTCAAACACACCACTCACACTACTTCAGGATGTTCATATGGGGGAATCTGTGTGTGTGTGTGTGTGTGTGTGTGTGAGAGAGAGAGAGAGAGAGAGAGAGAGAGAGAGAGAGAGAGAGAGCGCACACGCACGCGCATGCGCAGAGAGAACAAGGGCATATGGGAATACTGCACTTTCTACTCAGTTTTGCTATGTACCTAAAAGTGCTCTAAAATAATATTCATGAATGTGAAAAAGTAACTGTGAAGTGAGCAAAAATCATGCCTACTTCAAAGATAAAGAAATTGAGATTAAAAAGATTGAGTGATTTACCTTTTGCAAGGAAAAAAGGTTCAATTTAAGCAGACTTGCACCCTTCACTGCTAGAAAAAAAACTCACTCAGAATGTTAGAATATCTTACAGAATATGCGTAAATACTAAAGATCCCTTAAATGTAGCCTTCAGTGACAATACCATCACAAACAGACTTTTAAAATCTCAAAGACCAAGTCATATTCTGGACCAACACGGATAATGAACTCTGGCATGTGACTCCATGTTTGTGTCTACGGAGGCTTCATGGGCATTATTCCAGTGAAAAGTTTAAGACTTATTTGACTGAATGAAAGGGTAATGGAAAAAAATTCAATCTGGTGGCCCATGCTACTATTTGCCAGGGGGCAAGAATGTAAGGCATCCCTTTCTGTTTTATGTTCTTAATGCATTTAGTCCAGGGTCTCACTACACAGATCGGACTCTTAGTGAGCCTCCTGTTTTCAGCCTCCCAAATGCTGGGATTATAGAGGTGCACCTTCACGCCCAGTTTCAATCACCCTCTCATGGTGCCGTGGGGGCGGGACTGGTACAGCAAGCAGGGGCTCAACCCCCTGGCCTCTGCGTCTGCCTAAGCAGGTGTTTTGGTCTGCTGAGCTATCTGGTCAACCCACCCTTTCTACTTTAAATCATCAGTGTCTGGGCCTGGCAGAAGTGTGATTGTTGTCCTTTGAATTTCTAAGATTGCTGTGGTATCCTGAAAAGAGCAGAGTTCTTGCTCATTGGTTCCGCAATCAACTCTAACACTCAACAACCACTATCTGGCAACGTTTGCCGCTCTAGGGCCTCAATTTCCTTCTATGCACATTAGTGCCATAATAGAATGTGGAGGGCACACCCAGCAGCTCTCCTTGAAAGAAGAGCGACTGTCTCCATTTTGACTGAGCCTGATCCTATTTCCTTGTATTGTTATGTACAGAGCTGGCTAGGACTTCTGTTTATCCTTCAATTGGCCTTAAGCAATGTGTATTGGTCTAGCTGAGGTGCTGGTGATAGTCTTTGAAGGTGGCATGCGTGTTTCCC
>PVKA01019551.1:0-19976 GCA_004027165.1 Ctenomys sociabilis | reverse complement strand
CCAAAGCTGAAGGTCTAGACTTCCCAAAACATTAAATACTATATAATGCAGATTACTCTCTCTGCATATCCTCTCTGCATATGGCAGAGGTAAATGTAGGCCCCACACCTAGCTCAGCTCACAGTAGTCGCCTATTTCCCACAATTCTCAGTCCTCAAGCCACTCCCTCACTGAATAAAAACCGGGTGAGGCCGTGGGTCGCCCTCGGGGTTCCGGAAAGCCATCTTCGTGGCTGGACCTAGAGCCCCTTGACTCCCCGATGATTAAAAATATAATTTAGTGTCCTCATTTTCGCCGTGGGCTGCATGGAAAGTGGTAGATTGGAATCAACTTGATGGGATTCCAATAACATAACTTTGGGATTACAAATATTGGTTTCTTGGACTGAGACGAGGACCAGGAAGTGTCTCCTACAATAGAACACGCCTTGCTTAATGTCACAGTTAGTTCTAACAGTTAAATGAAACAATGTGTATTCCACTTTCTTCTGTAAACTGACAGAGCGATGTGCTGCTTGTTTTAGAAGACAGAGAACTTAAAATGGACACTGACAGTGCAGAGAATGAAGACCGAGTCTCACACTTGGTGTTCATTACCTGCTCTTGGAGGAGTAACGCAAGCTTAGTTGGTGAGTACCCTCACCTACACTATGTAGAAAGCAAAGTCAGTGACTTTGTGCTCTCTCGGAGAATTAGCACTTTGAACAGCATGTTGTACCTAGAAGTTATTCTAAAAGTGTTGCTTTCTCTCCCCCCACAACCGCTTCAGTTTCTCATGTATTCTATTACGCATTTCAAAGAAAAAAAAATAAAGGTTATCCAACATTATTATTTGATTATGAATGATCTGTCCAAAAGGAGTCATTAGCCCAAGGAAAGGCATCCATTTCTTGTTCTCAGTTAGAGAATTCTTGTCACCAGTATGCCGGTTTGCAGGGAGATCCCAATAAATATATCAATGAGCTGTTTTATAGTTAGACATGTTGAGTGTAAAATTCACAAGCAGCTAAAAAATTAAGTCAGAAAACATCAAAAAGGAAAATCAGAAGTGTCCCACAAAGTCTCAATAATTAAAACAGTATATAACTTGTGTATGAACAGACAGGCAAGCCATTAGAATAAAAAAAAAAACTATGTATATCCAACTAAATGTAGAAATGCAGCATTTAATCCAAGTGGTATCTTTGGAACAAAGATATTCTTTTTCATACATAGTATTGGGATAAGTGCAACATTTAGGGGAAAATTAGATTAATTCCTCAAATGATACACAAATGTAAGCTCTAAATCAGACTTATTATAAAAAATAAAATTATGCAAATATAGAAAAATGTAAACAAATTTCTCTTCAGCCTGACTGTAGGGAAAATTTACTATGACTGTCTAGATGCAATTAATAAAAGCCTGATAGATTTTACCACTTAAAAATAAAATATGTTTACACACACACAAAGGCAAGATAGGTGCTAAACTGAGGAAAAGATTTGTAATAATTAAAATTGAAGAAGTGTAGCTCAAAAATCCTAAATAACAATAGATAAAACATAAGCAGGTGTAAAAAAAAAAAAAAAAAAAAAAAACAGAAACACATAGAAAAATGGCCTTCAGTCAGTAGCACAATAGGACTAGTCAGGTCAGGCTCTGCAATAAACTACACGGATTTACTAGCTTATTAACAATAAAAAATGTATTCCTCATTGTTCTAGGGGCTTAGAAGTAGTAGATCAAAGCATTAGCAAAGTCCTAGGTTTCCTTCCTAGGGCATGAACATCTGCACTCTCACTGTGCTGTCACATGAAACAAGGAAGTTCTCTCCAGCATCATCTGTCCCACGGACACTGACCCCGTCCATGGGGGCTCTCCTGTCACGGCCTACCCGTCTCTCAAAAGCATCGCCTCCTACCATTGCCACATGGGGGCTAAAATTCCAACAAATGAATTTTGGATAGACACAAATATTCAGTTTAAAGCCTCTACTTACCATCAAAGAAATGTCAATTAAAACTATAACGAGATACCATTTCCAATCTACTAGATTAGCAAACATTTGAAAAACTGACCACACGCTATTGGTAAAGCACAGGCAGGTTTTAAGCATTGCTAATAGAATGCAAAATGAAGTCAAATTCTCCTTTGGAGGAAGATCTGGACATATTTAGCAAATCTAAATAAGCAATTCCACTTCTGGGAATTTATCTTGTAGACAGACACATCTCTTTAAGGAAAACAAAAAGAACTAACATTCTGTTATCTTAAAACATAAAACAGAAGGCCAGGGAGTTAGCTGGGTTCAGTTTGAAGGGATTTCACTGGCCAAGTGTGTGACAATCTGAGCTCTAAAATGTAGAAAGAGTGTGAAAACTTACAAGCCATTGGGGGGAAGAAGCAATCAATAAACTCATAGCACGTAAATTAAAAAGTGGCAAGGGAGGTCATGTTATTTACAGCAGGATGTGAAGTATGAACTTGTAACATGTGGAATACAGGAGTTAGAAAGTCATTATGTTGGAGCCATCATAGACAAACTAGCTTTGAGCAAGATTCATCAATTAGTTGCAGATCTAGGGAAACACGTAATGAGGGACAAAATATTTGTATGATCTCATTGTATTCCCCTACAGATTACTGATTAGTCATAAAAGTAAAATATATATATATATATATAAACCTATACAGTAGGCACAAAGGGAAAACACTTGATCAGGTCATCAAAATCAACATCGTCCACGTGGAACAGAGGAACAATGAGGCCTCCAGGTGATGTTCTGAGAGGGACACAATGTCTACAATCTCTCCATCTGGCAAAACTTCAGCCAGAAAAGCATAACCAGAACGTAATCACTAGGAAGCATCATGCAAAGCCACGATGAGGAACTTTGTTCATAAAAAACAAAATCTAGGAGAATGTCCCTGATTAAAGGAACCTGAAGAGACACGGCAACTAGGGGCACTACCCTATCTGAGACTGGACCCTGAACTGCAAATGAGGTTGGGGCTAGAAGGGGGCTAAAAAGGGAATTAGTTGGGAATAGACAAAATTAGCACAGATTAGATAAAAATCTCGTATCAAAAAATGTAACTTTTAACTGTGTTGTGTCTAGGTAAGACACCATCACCATTCTTAGGAAATATACGTTGTATGCTGACAGCCAAAGAGCTTGACAGATGTGGTTGACTCCCATATAATTAAAAAAAAAAAAATCTGCCTAGGGCCAGGAAGATAGCTCAGTAGAATAAGTGCTTGTCTGGCAAGTGCGGGGTCCTGAGTTCAATCCCCAGTACCACCAAAAAAAATCTATTTATATATGAATATACATAAACACACACACACACACACACACGCACATACACACATATATATAGTCAAGTCACCAAGCAAGTGGAGTAAAATGTCAACAACAAATGATCTCAAATAAAGGACATACTAGTGTTCTTTATATCAATCTTTTTCTTGCAACATTTGAATATCCTTTAGTTATTTATAAATAAGAAGTATTCTGAAGAAAAGGAGTTAGGGTTGTAATTCAACAGTGGATGCTTGCCTAGCATGCTCGAAGTCCTTCGAGGTTGGAGGGAATTGCTATCAACTTGATTCTGAAAGACAGAAAAGATAATTTAGATTAGCTCAACATAGTCTAATGTTTTTAATATCAAAATAAGCTATAAATTCATTTTAATCCAAGACTGAAATGTGGCAAGCTAATTTTGCTTAAATAATTTTTATTTTAGGTTATTCAGTTCCTGAACAGCTTTATATTAAATCAATTGTAGTCATGTTTTTTATATTGTTTTCTTCGTGTTTTCACTCTATTTATTTATTTATTTATTGGTGGAACCAGGGATTGAACTCAGGCCCTTGCACTTGCCAGGGAAGTGCTTATTTCACTGAGACATCTCCCCGGCTTAAATAATTTTATTATTTAATGTTTATAAAGCCATTCACTGAAACAGTTTTAATAAGCTCACTTACAAACTAATATATAGAGTATACTTAACACACAGTGATGATTTAGCTATGTACCATTTATAAGCTAAATGTTTCCCTCAGTTTCCTGTGAGGAAAACATGATCAGAGAAAAGAATATCTAATAAATAGCCTTGGTATATGTAAAATCAAATTTTAGAACATTATATTAAACATCACACTTCATGTTCCAAAATAACATATTCCAAATATCTTAAGACCCAACAGCAATATCTTTTAGTTTCCCATTTTTAAAAATCTTTTTTAGTTATATATTAAGATTTTGAAGAGAAAGGATACATAATTTAATATTTCTTACCCTGTGACATTATCATGCCTTTTAGTGCTCATGGAGATTTACAAGCTGTCTTAGTTACTTTTCTCCTTGTTGAAAAATTCATATCCAACACCCACAGTTAAAAGGTAAAAGTTTCAGTTAGCTCACAGTCTATAGAGGTTTCAGTCCATAGTTAGCTGGCCTCAAGGCAGGCTGGCTTGGCAGACAGGCATCACAAAGGGGAATTGGTTCATGGTAGACAGAAGTAGCATAGAAACTAAGAATGGCCACAGCTTCCTATCCCTTACATCTTATCCAGGCTTCTGGGGGCAGGCAGCACTCACATCCTTATCCTAGTGCCCTTAATCCTAGTGCTACACCACAAATCAACCCCAGTGTCCCATACCCTAGATCCAGCCACCTCTGAAAAGCCCCACCTCTGACCCACCTGTGGAGCTTTGGGGCCATGCCTAAACACAAACCATAACAGATAAGATAATATCCTATTTTTATTCAATATTTGTTTCCTCAGTGTTCGGATATTTACATTAGAAACCCAACTATTCCTTTTCTCAATGAGAAGAGATATTTTTCCAGGATTGGTTTAGATGGTATGACCACAGCTTTGTCTTTTTTTTTTTTTTTTAATTTTTTTAAAAGAGAGTACAAATTAGAGTTAAAAGAATAAAATTACAAGTGATGTAGAATTTCACATAACAAAGTAATATGAATTTCACAGTACTTGTAATACATAGTGCTGTCTTATAACCAATTATTTTTTTACCAGATATATGCATATAAAATTGGAAAAAACAAATAAATGTATTAGAAATTAAGAAAAGTACAAACACTTGGAAAAAGGAGACAAAATAAATTAAAACATCCCTGCAAGCAGGCACAGGGAGCAGGGGTTCAATTCCCAGGCCTGCCCTGCCAGCCCCGCCCCCGTGACATACTGAGATGGCAGTTGAGACTGGGCATGGTGGCACACACCTGTAATTCCAGCTCTTGGGAGGCTATAAACAGGTGGATCACTTCAAGTCCAGTCTAGTAGTGAGACACTAAATACCCTGTAGACCCTTCCCTAAAATACAAAAAATTAATTAATTAATTAAAGCATTAACTGTTTCTTTCCATAGACCAGCCAAAATGCACAGTACAGTTGTCCAAATTTGTTTTTCTTATTTTGTCTCATTTTGTTTTATCTTAAAGAAACAAATTTGTTATAGATTAGAGATACTGCTACTTTTTAAAAGCTTCCTGTTTATACACCCTGGTAAGAACTTACAATTCATTTATTTGAAAATTATACGCTACTTTACTTCAAACAAATGAGCTAATTGTTTGTTTATCTAATAAACTGAATTTAAATAGCCATTAGTGGCCATTACTAAATGAAATAGTGTCTTTCTTAAAATTTAATTCCACTCTGTAATGTTTTTATGTAAAAGCACCTCTAGTAAAACCATGACATCCAAGAGTTAACATTTAATTCCTCATAATAAGCATAAGGGAAATTCATAATTTGTAAATTTTCTGCTGTAGACACACCAGGTCACGTCCTTGCAGTTCCAATTGACTTGGCTCTATTAGCATGTAATGATTTCAGTGTTGGCAGGGAGATAAAAGGGAAAATGGAGTACAGGAAGAAGGCAAATTCATGGAGGGAAAAAAGAAATAAGAAGCAAGAAAGGAAAGAACGGAGGAAGGAGAAACAGAAGGTCAGGGGGGAAAGAAAAGAGTATGGATGCTGAGAACAAGGAAATGATGAAAAGTTCTCCCACTTGGGGGCTTATCCAAACAGACCCTGCGTTGAAAGTGCCTTATTCATGTTTTGATAAAGCAGAGCACTCAATTCTTAATCAAACAGTGCCATGATTTTTTACTTCACGTTGCTTCTGTTTGTTTAATATCAGTTTATTTTATACAAGCTAAGATAAAACCTGGCTCCCATGAAAGTTCTTTAATTCTGCCACTAGCTTGAAGTACGGTTCTCACTTTAGAGCTAAATTCTAAAATGGTAATGCACGGCTGGGCTAAGCAGAGCCCGCACAACACGCCTGGAATTTGTACGAATTGTCAACTATTAATAAAGCAGATTTCTTCCCGTTGTCATTGTGTGCCACTCTTTGAAGCAGTCCCTCAGGAATCTTTTCAAACAAGCTTAGATAGAGCTTGTCATGCTATCATATAACCACTATTGAACTGTTCTGAGCTTTGAATCAGCTATGTATCTTTTGTGTGAAAAAGAAAACAATCTGTCACAAAAGTGTGTGAAAGTTGACACTTTCTCTAATCACTGTGTCCTGGGAATACATATTTATAAATGTTTTTAAACATTAGCTTGTTAAACATATAGTACATTCTCAGATTGTTTAAAATGTGAACCACTGACCTTAGTAATTGTTACAACTTATTTTGCAGATAAACCTATGGTTTTCTGACCATCAAGCAGCTGGGAATGTCCTCTGTTAAAGAAAGATTTCACGTTTATGTAATTTCTATTCAGTATTTTCATTTATGACTAGGTATAAAAATTCAAGATAACTCTCAACTTGTATTACCATTTATATAATAATCTAAACTATATTAATTCTTCTCTAGCATTCTGTTATACAGTGAAAACATTGAGGTGATTTAAAAACAGTGGAGTGAGCGAGGGTATGGTTCAGTGGTAGAGCATTTACCTACCAGGCATGAAGGTGCTGGGTTCAATCCCCAGCACTGCCCCCCAAATAAAAAGGGAATAGTGTAACAAAAATAAACTCAAGAGATCATTTTTTCCTCTTATCTAAAAATTATCTTTGTCTTTCCCTCAGGCATGGTGGCGCACACTTGTAATCCCAGTGCTTGGGGGGAAAGGCAAGAGGATTGCCATGAGTTCAAAACCAGCCTGAACTCATAGTAAGAACCTGTCTCAAAAAAACAAACAGAGGTACCAACTTAAAGGATGCATGGCAGTAGTGCCACAGAGCAGTCAAGGAATATCCATAGGACATGACAAATTTAAACGTGTGAATAATGATGATAATATTTTGGTTTACAGAACCGGTATAATAAGCAGTATCCTCATTTTTCATTGATGAAGCAGTTGACTTCAGGGTTCTCCCCGTCTGAGCACGCATAGACTTCTACTAAAACATTCTGCGATATTTTAGCATTAAACAACAGGCAGTACAATTCCAAGAAAGCTTTTCATCATAGTCAGTCCTAAAAGTTAACCACTATTCTTGCATTATTTTTGCATGACATTCATAAATACACCCACAGTGTTTCTTCTGCGGCTTCCAAATAATATTGTCTGTCTGTTAAGCAGGAGACAGCAGAGGCAAAATGATGTAAAGGCAATGTCTCCACTAATTAATTAAGGTTCATTGTGATTCATGAGCTCCTAATTCCTGTGCTCAGGACACCAAGATACCATTTTCTGCCCACTCTACTTGTGATATTTATTTCAAATAATACCAAAATTAGTTTAAGAATTAAGCCAGAATCAAACACTTTAGAACAGACCATAGATAAAGTACTATAGAACTTTAGTGCTCATAAAGATTTTAAAGACGGGGCTGGCAAGATAGCTCAATGGATTAATTGCCTGCTTTGGCAAGCACAGTGATCAGGGTTTGATCCCTGGTCCCACATGACACTTTGGCCACACTCCTGGAGCACATTGAGTGGGCCAAAAAGTCCAGGCATGGGGGTGCATGTCTGCAATCCCAGCACGGGGAAGGCTAAAGACAGGAGGATCACTAGGCATCTAAGCTGAGTAGTGAGACCCTGTACCAAATACATAAATGAAAAAAAAAAAAAAACCATAAAGATAATGTTCCCAGCATTTCAAAAGAAATTAGTATTCAGGGCTGGGAAGATAGCTCAGCAGTCCAAGAGCCTGCCTGGGAAGCACAAGAATCCGGTTTCAATGCCTGGTGCCACATGTTGTGCCTGCCCCACTCTATGCTGGCCACAGAAACTGGGAGTGGTGGTGCACATCTGTAATCCCAGTCCTGGGAAGGCTGAGACAGGAGGATTGCTATGAGCCTGAGCTGCATAGAGACACTTTGTACCAAATAAATAATAAAAGATTAAAAAAAAAAAACAGCTAAGAAACTGATATCCAAGCATATGAACAGACCTTCCGAATCTGCATATCTTCTTGGAGGCCTGCAGGTATGAGAACTAGGAATAAGTTAAATCCACTTTATAAATACATAAGAGCAAGCGAACACAGTCTTGGCAATGGTGGTAACTAGAGAGAATCCTACATTGTTCTGTGTGGGCAGAGTGGCATATGAGGCACTTCCCAGGAAACCCCAACCCGCTATGCAACTGCAAGCTGTGAAGCTAACCTGTTCACATGGTTCCTTCCCACCGCAACAACAGCCCGCTTTCCACCCTCACTCGAGATATGAAGAACTCTGTTCCTACATCCATTGCATAAGCAGCAAGCACACTGGACTACTACAGTCATAATTTTTTTCATCAGTGGAAACTATTATCTGTAATCAAATCCACAGAGAGAATTTTTAAATAATGATGCATATTCCCTGTCATTGAAATATGAGTATAGAAACAGAAAAGGAAGGAAGGATGTGTCAGGGGCAGTGTAATCCCTGTGACTAAGGGTGAGGAGGGAAGCCTTTTTATACTCCAAGTGAAAATCCCTTTCTATTTTAAGGAACGCTGCCCTAAAGAATTTCTAAAATGAGTCATCAGAGTTAGGTCATATTTTCCTGAGACATTTATTTTCAAAAACACAAGCTTTTATATGTGAGTGTGTGTGTGCTGGGACTTTCACCTAGGGCCTTGCATTTATTAACCAAGTATGTTACCATGGATCTATGCCTCCAACCTCAGAATAAGCTTTTAAGTCATTGATGAGAGGGAAAAAAAAATTTAACAAGGAAAAAGAGGTGTCTCTTTCCAAATGCTCTTTCTGTTCTTCAGTCCATGGAGCACAAGCAACTTTGACAGATGATAAAGATGACAACTTGAGGGCTGGCCAAATAGCTCAATGGATTAAAGTGCCTGCAAGCAGACACAAGGGCCAGGGGTTCAATCCCTGGGCCTGCAGTACCGGCCCTGCCCCTCAGTGCATTGATATGGCAATTGAGACTGGGCATGGTGGCACATGCCTGTAATCCCAGCCCTTGGGAAGCTGTACACAAGAGGATCACTATGAGTCTGATCCAGTAATGAGACCCTGGATACCTTGTAGACTCTCCCTAAAATGAAAAAAAAATAAGAAAAGAAAAAGAAAGAAAGAAAAAAGACGCCAACTTGATAGAAATAAAATAATTAAAACTTCAGTCCATCCCAAGGCTTCATATGGTCGCTTTTCTGTAGCTATTGGTTTCATAAAGTCTCTGTGTGGCCTAACATGGTGTGTCTCAAGGGCAGAGAAGCAGACACCACGGTGGTTTGAGAGCTCTTTCAGCTCTCAGAAAAAAATCATAATTACGTGCCGCAAATCAGGTTAGAGAACTGGGGAGAGAGCTTAGTGGTCTAAGTGCCTGCCTGGCAAGAGCAAAGACAGAGGTTTGAGTCCTGGTACCTCATGCCATGCTGTGCAGTGAGACCCTGTGCCAAATAAATAAATAAATAATCTTTAAAAGAAATAAAGCTAGATAATAAAGGTGCATACAAAAAGTGACAACTTATATTGTTCACTCATTCAAAATGTAAGTAATAATACAAAATATTACCACAGTCTACACTTCAGATGTTCTTGCTGTTCATGACAGTGGGCATCTATCCTCTCTTTTTTCACATCTCTAAATTTATTCTACCATATAATTCTCTTTATGAAAAGTCCTGCTTATTTCTTAAGTAATTTTGTTTAATATATTTGAAGAGTTGGAATCAAAAAATAAACTCACTTTGCCAAGTAATGAGGCAAACAGACCTTCATTTCCATATCCCAAAAGTCAACTATGTAGAAATAAATTGACAACATAAAGTGGCAGACGACCTATTTATGAAGCTACATTGACAGCTCTGTGAAAACCAAAGTGGCTCGCTTTTCCCCAAGAGAATCTGAGGACAGATCCTTGGCAGGAGAGGAATTAGTTTTTCCATTGGTCCCCAAATCGCCATTGGAGATCGCTTAATTCACTCTTGGACCTGAAGGAAGGCACATACACACACAAGTACACCAGAAATTCAACCTCTTTCTGTAAGAAGGGAAACCCTATTGCTAGCTATAAACCACAGGATAATGTCCCAGGCAAAGCAAGGATAAAACTACTGCTCATTCACTCAGTCCACAACTATTAGCAGTTCCTTTGTGCAAGCACTAAATGAACATGAAAATAACACTGTCTCTGCCTTCAACTCTTAAGACCCAATCAAAGAGGAAATACAGTATAAAGCATTCCCTGGATTCGGATTCTTTGTATGACAAGTGACAGAATAATAGATTTCTTTCAAATGTATTTGGTGTTGCAGGGTCTCACTATGCAGCTCAAACTCTTGATGATCCTCCTGCTTTCAGCCTCCCCAGCGCTGCGATTACAGGCATGTGTCACCCTGCCCAGACTCTTGGCTGACTCAGCCCACCCTGGGGACAGGGCTGGCACAGCATGTCGTGTTGGGATGGAATCAGTGTCCCAGAACTTGCCTAAGCTTGCCTAAGCAGGCGCTTCAGTCAGCTGAGCTATCTCACCAACAGAATAATAGATTTTGGCTATTATTCAAAATTTTCTGCTAAGAAATTTAAGGAAAGTCAACATTATACATCTTTGGCAGAAAATAGCTCGTGTAGCTAGAGTAAAACGCTATCTAGAACAAGACATGATAAACAAAAATAGATGAGGTTAAAAGGTCAATGTATTTGGTACAGGGTCTCAGTGCGCAGCTCTGACTTATACTGATCCTCCTGTTTTCAGCCTCCCCAGCCATGGGATTACAGGTATGCAACACTGCTCCCGAACTTGGTCACCTGCTCAGTGAAGGGGACTGGGGGGTAGCATGTGGTGCAAGGTGTCAAACCCTGGTGCTTGCCCTTTCCAGGAAGACACTTAGTCCATTGACCTATCTTGTGGGCCTTCAGACAGAGGGTATGAGCCAAAAAAGAGTTACTGGAGGGCACTCATTAGGCTGTGGAAATGCAAATGACAAATAAGAAATAATGGCAGGACAAAGCCAGTGACCTGACTGGGTTTAAAGAATGATGAGGTGAGAGACAGAAAGAAAGAAGATGAAAGAGAATACAAGGCTTCAGGCTTGGAGTGAGCGAAAAATAAGGAGAGTAACACAGTGGTGAGGTGCACCTGTCAGGGCATAGCCAGAAAGCAGAACTCACGTTATTTTAACTGACAAAAGAGAACAAAGCACCAGACTGAGAGGTTTACAGAGCAAAAAGTGCCTGGACATAGACGCTGCAGGAGGCAGCTGCTGTTCTGAGGACTGGGGAACAATAGGAGAGTGGAATTATTAAAATAGAAAAATTTGGAGAAGGGGATGCTTGGAACTGAAACCTAGACCTTGAAGGTATGTGTCCCCAATTACTGTTGCTATTTGTAAACTTGGGAGGACCCCACGGGCTGGGACCCAAAACCATTGTGGAGGAAGACTCAGCCAGGGATCCTGGTAAGCGGGTGTGCACCAGAGAGTGATCAGAGGGTGCTGGGGAAGCTGCAAATGGAAACTTACTTCTGCCAGGACAAACTGCCTCTGTGCGTGAAGCAGCCCTGACAATACAGTTACAGGAAGCAACTATCCAGCCTCAGGGTGTCCTGATTGGCACAGCCTCTGTACCCTTGAGTCAGCTATTTTTTTTTTCCTACAGTCCACAATTTTCTATTTTTGCTCACATGGCTCCTACCTTATAATTATTGAGAGGAAACAATGAAATGATACCTGCCATGTGGTACATACGGTGACCTTTCAGAAAATAGGTTTAGCTATTACTAAAGTATGGATAGTTTTATTAAGAGGATGGCAGCAGAGATGAGTGAGGTGTTGGGAACATGCTGAGTCATTTGAGCGTCTTCTAGGACAAATTTCATTTCATCATATGTTAAGATGTCTTGCTATGTAGTCAAGGGAGGCTCAAACTCTTAACCCTTCTTCCTCAGCCTTCCAGAGTCCTGTACAGATGTACATCCCTACAGCTGGCTCTAGAACAGCTTTATTTAATGCAGAGCAAATTGGAAGTGTACATATGGACTTGCCTGACAGATTAGAACTAAAGTAGCCATGAAATGAATTTGTAGTAAGGCTACATAACTTGGTTAATAGAACTTTTTTGCTGACAGTAGCCAGAATCATGGGCAGAAAAGATAAGAATGTTCAGAAGTTAGGTGGAAGCTTAGAAATGGAAAAACACTAAGATTCTGGCCTACATCAGAAGCTCCTGGAGGGCGTGTTCAAACACAGATCACAGCATGCCACCATCTGAGTTTCTGACTCAGAAGGTCTGGGTGGTAGGGTTTTTCATCTCCAAGTAATCCTGATGCTATTAGTTCATGGACCACCCTTTGAGTAGCAGTGGTCCAGAGCACCAAATTAAGTATCTACCATTTGCAAGGAGTTTCACAGGCTTTGCTTAGTTTAATGAGTTCAGCCATCTTAATAAGTAGATATTATCATCCAATTTTTCAGATAAGTAAATTGCAACTCAGCAAGGCAAGGAAGGAACTTTCTCAAAACCACCAACTACATAGGAAGACCCTGTCTCAAAAAGACAAAAAAAAAAAAAAAAAAAAAAAAAAAAAAAAAAAAAAAAAAAAAAAAAAAAAAAAAAAAAAAAAAAAAAAAAAAAAAAAAAAAAAAAAAAAAAAAAAAAAAAAAAAAAAAAAAAACCACCAACTAGTAAGGTAACAACACCGGAGCTGTCCAACTCCAGAGCTTCTGTATTTTTCACTATGTGAGGCTCTCCACTTCTCTTTGCTAACAAAGTCAGAAGGGCAACATGAGACTTGTTGGGAAAGGTAAACTCAAGAGTCTACAGTGAGGTTTTAATTACCAGCAAATGACAATTGAATTTACCTTTCCAGGGTACACCTAACCTCCTGAAACCCAGCGCTCATACTTAGAACCTCCAACTTACCATCATTAACTAAATCTAACTTTAATATAATTATTAAACCAACACGACTTGTCCTTCATTCACTGCTACAGTTACCCTTCAAGTTGCTTTATCTTCAGTCTTCCTTCTCAGCTGATGACAATTCTGCCCTTATAAATGCTCAAGTCAAATACGTTATTCTGGATTTTCTGTACCCTCTGCATTTAATCTGTCAGCTGCTTCTCATGCCACCACTTCCACCACCCAATCCAAGTCACCAACATTGCTGGCACTGATTCCTGCAATACTCATCCTCTTTCCATCTTTCTTCCTCTAGAGTTCATTTGTGGCTCTGCAGTTGGAGCAATCTTTATGAAATATGATTCCTATCATATCCTTTTCTGCTAGAAGCCCTCCAGTGATACCTCCTTGTATTCAAAAGAATCTAAGTCTTCCACAACACTGACCCTGCTGACCTCTCTCCAACAATGCACCTCTTCTTACCTCTAGTACTTTCTGCTTTCCTCTTTTTACTCAAGTCACAAAGGCCATTTTGCTGGTCCATAAATGTTTATGACGACATTGTTGTGTTGGGGACTTTCCCAGCTGTTCCCCTTGCCTGGGGCATCCTCCCCCCTTAGAAATATAATGGCATGAAGTCCTTCCACCCAAGTCTTTGTTCAAATTTCACTTGCTATTTAAAATTGCAGCCACTCCTACAGAAATCCTGATTACCCTTATTTTTTTCTGTTCTTTTTTTCTTCATAATCTTTCTTAAAAACTACAGATTGTACCTACTTGTTCTATCTATGCTTGTCTGTCTCCCTCCAATAGAATGTAAACGTTATGAAAAATAGAGATGTCATAGTTCGTGTCTAGTTGTTCCCCCAAAGCCCTTTGTAGTCACTAAAGCAGGCTTCTAGGGTTTATGATTAATTCATGATCCAATGTTGGGATTATGGGTGTGAGTGCTATTCCTGCCCTCGGGTGGATAGCTTAAATATAATGCAAGGAAGTGGGGGAGGCTTACTAGCTGCTGCAGCCTCTTCTTCTCTCTTTGCTTCTCACTGTTTTCTGCCACCATGAACTGGTGCCTTGTGCTCTGTGCCATTTTGCCTTAGAGCCAGTGGAGTATGGACTGAAACCTCCACTAACTGCGAGCCAAATAAGCCTTTCCTTCCTTCATTTTGGCTGTCAGGTATTTTGTACCAGCAAAGAGAAAAAAGTAACTGAGACAAAGGACTTCTAAATTTTTCTCACTGATGTATCCAAGGGGCCTAAACTTGTGCCTGCCACAGGGTACGTGATCAACAAATACTTTGTGAAATGAATGAAGTTGGAACTCATTCAAGCAATGTTAGCTCCTTTACCCTTCTTATCTACTTCAAAGAAGGATTAAACAGGACCAGCTTCTGTCCTAAAATCCCTCTGAGATTTTCCACAGTTCAGGCTTTTGCACTGTGTCTTTTTGAACCAGAGAGACATATCATGCACATACACAGATGAAATTCTATCATCCTTAAGCAGAGCTCCCCAATCTTTGGACAGCCAGTAACAGAGCATCCAAAAAAAGTGAATAGACAAGTGGAGTGGGGTTAGGAAAAAGAAATATATTGGGTTTTACAATGTAAAAGCTCAGAGTTTATTTTGGATCTAGCTTGATCTAGCCATATTACCAAGCAGTGATGCGTGGTGGTACACACTAGTAATCCCATCACTCAGAAGGCTGAGATAAGACGATCGCCATGAGTTTGAGGGCAGCCTGGGCTACAAAGTGAGTTCAAGGTCCACCTAAACCACAAGGCCTAAAAAGAAGACTTTTCTTCATCAGTGAGCTCTCATTTTTCTGATTTTGCTTTACCCAGAGATGGCTCCCAGTGTTTCTAGGTTTATATTTTCTCATCTTGCCCATCGCATGAGAAAAAGTCTCTTTGCCAGTCCTCCCAAGGTAAGTTCCTTACCTGTTTCTGCTTGGCCTGCCTTTGTTCCCTCCCCTAAACAAATTACCCTAGCCAGAGAACGTACATTTCTTGTCTAGTCTTGAGTCTTTATTTGTCCATTTGTCGAGCCAAAAACTGAAGTGGGTCCTACATGGACTAGCTATGAAAAGGATGACTTCCCAAAATAAAAACTGGGCTGTTTTCATCAGAAAGGTAAAAATGAAAATCTGGCAGGCTTTAAACATGTACCAATGTTCTCATAGTTTTACAGGCAAAAATCTTGGTACTTACATAACGATTATTTTAGAACTATGTAAAAATCATTTCTCTTAATTTAAAATGTTCATGCTTTTGCAAGGGTGATTTTCGTTTATTGTCATGGTTGAAGACAATTTTTTTTCCCAAATAATCTTAGACATTGATGAGATCTGTATCACCTTTTCTGTTAGCAGAAGTTTAATAGTTCTAGATTCAGGTCCAGACATCAAGTAAACACAGAGGCAACGCCTTCCTTAACCTCTTTCATCCTTCCACTTAAGGGACCCATCAAATGGCATCATCACCTTGAACATTCTATTTCCAGGTCTTTCACTCCTCCTATCCAGGATGCCCATGGCTGCGATGATCCTGTTCAATTCTGTGCACCGGAAAACACATCCCTTCTGGATGGCAGTAGTGGTCATAAAAGGTCAACAGAATGCTTTGGAGGGGTTTGCCACGTGAGACTCTGCCTCAGAAATCTGGAACTAGCTCAGAAGTGCCCATCTGTGACTATTCACAATTCTAAGACTTGTTCCTCAACAACATGACTGAATCCAAACCAGAAAACGCATAAGCACCATGGGCTTAGAGGCATTTTGGTTACATTTAGAGTGGGGCGAGAAATCACAAAGCTAGAAGTCACCTACTCAACTCCCACATTTTCTTAGGTAGGAAAAAGAGGCTGATCTTTTCAGATGGCATTCCTCACTGCTACCAAGAATGCCCAGTTGGTGCTGATGGAGAACAACCACAAGAATAGAAGTGAAAGGAGAAATCGTACCTCCCAACCAATTTCTGTCCTTCATTATTCTAAAACCTTATTTGATCATTTGATGTATTCATTTGTTTCCCCAGCAATTATTCTTTTGATGCCTATCATGTGCCAGACACAAGGCACTTCTCTAATGAAAAAAGATCCTTCTCCTTCCCCTCAGACATTTGGTCTAATGATAGGTGGGTACTGGACTGCACTCAGGAAGGGCAGCAATAGAACTGACACTGACAGAAGAGACTAGGGAGGAAGAGGATGAGGGTTCTTAATTCCATTCTGTGGTGATAGGAGAACAGGAGGGAGTAGGGTCTCTAAGTCTCCATGGATGAGACAAAAGTGAGTCCCAGTGAACAAGTTGGGAAGGAGGGACAGCACAGTGAGGAAAAAATGAGCCCTCAACAAAAGAAAGACTGCAAAAAAACAAAAAAGAAAGAAAGAAAGAAAGAAAGAAAGAAAGAAAGAAAGAAAGAAAGAAAGAAAGAAAGAAAGATTGCAAAATCAAGGCAGCCAAGATGCAGTGTGGCATACACAAATGGTGACTAGTGAACTTAACAGAAAACAAATCCTGTAGAATCTTTTTAGGGTATATTAAGGAGCTTAGCAATACCAAGTAAATCACTTTTAACACATTCTTTGCAGAATAGTGCGTGATCCATTTTTCATCTTTGATAGATCAATTTGGCAGTTGTAAGTTTTAAGAGAGCAAACTGAGTGAAAGAATGAGCCAACAAAATTATTGCAAAGGAAAATAGGAAGAAATATTTGGAAATATTTAGGGAGTAAAATCAGAAAATTGATTAGATGTGGACTTTGAAAACTGTCCAGATTCTGTTTACCAGCTGGTGACTATAAAAAGCATAAGTCTGGCTGGAGCCCCTGCCGTGGAGACTGAGAACAGAGCAGCAGCTGAGACAAGCTGTACTTCTTGGGTGGCATAGATGCAGGTGTTTCCCATGGCCGTGATGCAAGGCAGGTATGTTCAAGCCATCTCTAGGGGACCCATCTAAAAAAATCCACCCACGCTGAATATGTTAATTTGATCATTATACATTGTGTGCATGCATCAAACTACCACAGTGTACTCCATAATTATGCATAATTATTTTTATGCGCAAAAAGGGGGAATCTGAAGAGTTAGCAACAGACTGTGGAATACCCTGCTGAAGGCAAGAGCTGAGTGGGCTGCTACCAGAGCAGACGAATAAATCAGACACACCACTCTGGAAGTCCCCATTGGAGGAATTCTGAAGAATATACAACCATAACACTTCTGACAGAATCAGAAGTGTTAACCAAGATAGACAATAACTGATGGGTCAGGACCCAGGGTTTCCCAGGCACCCTGCCCCAAATGCTCTTCATTCTGTACCTTGGACTTGACTCACTTCCCCTTGGCCCCACACAGAGAATTAAACCACAAAGAAAAAAAAATGACCTCTGCCTGTGATCTGGCTGTTCCAGCCCACAATTACCCTCCCATAAACATCCTATCAATTTCCCTGTCCCCTTTTGTTCAGAGCCGTCTTGGTCCACTAGCCCACCAGCCCACTTGCTCCTAACTCCAATAAATCTTCTCGCACCAGAATGCCTGGTCTGGTCGGTTACATGGGTTCATACCTAACATTGACAACAATATGGGGGTGAGGTGGAGGTCCAACTCTTGCTTCTCTGCATCTGCCTGAAAAAGGCTGAGAAAGATGAGACTCAGGATACTGCAGGTCCCCTGAATGTGAGATTGATGTTTCGATATTAGACTAAGCTGAGTCTTCTTTTAAGAGTAGGAAGAATTTATTGAGAGAAATAAAACTTCCGCCTGACAGCAACAAAAAGAGACCTGGAAGGTGGGTTGCCCACCAACCCCGCTCTTCAAGGGTACTTGCCGAGCAAAGTCATGAGGTGAGTTGAGCTTAAGGTGAGACAGGCTATAATCAATCAATAAGATTACAGGTACAGTCACTTAGGTAATAGTGAGCCAATGGAAAATCATAGCATGGGTGTGAGGTGGGAAAAAACTATGGTAAACCAAGTATAATCGCTTACATAATATTGATTAAATGCGGATCAAATGGGGTAAGAAAGTCACACAGCAAGTGTGCATGGGCAGACAAGGACATCCCCAGAAGGGGTGGCAAAGGAGGATTGGTCCTCTACCCAAAGGTGATTGATGCTTACTTAGAATAGCCATCACTGCTCTTCATCCTTAGGGAAAGTTATAGGTGAATAGTTCTTTTCCCTGAAGCCTTGCCTTCAGTGAATATGCCTTTGGCCATAGTTGTCTTCTGCATTGACCTCGTGAGGTCCCTGCCTGTAATATTTCTACCTAACTTAGCTACCTATAGTATTCCCCCTGTGAAGAATTACTCTTAACTGCCATGAGAAAGTAGAGGTTGAGACTGATCTCGTTCCAGCTGAAGAGGGTCACAGTTGCAATCTGCAGTCAGAGATACTCTACAGAGGGTCTACCTAAGGGCCCTCCATAGGTTAGGCTGAATTTTTTTAAATAAAAACATGAGTGGAAATTACCTAAAGAGGGATTTTTACATACTTGAATATGATTACAATAGATTGTACCCAAGATCTTATCAGTGAGAGAATATCAACAACGTGTCACGGTTGAGAAAATTGTTTAGAGAAAAAAATAAAGCAAGTTCTTATCATCTTGCTCCTTGAGTTTGTTCCATCAAATTCATTCCATCCTTTAAAGCAGTTATAATAACATTTCAGCACTCCATATTCACGTAAAACGCTATTGTTTTTGACACATGACTTCACTACATAGTCCATGTGGGCCTCCAACTTGAGATCCTCCTGCCTCAGTCGTAACTGCTAGGATTATAGGTATGTGCCACCACATCTGGCTTCTTCAGTGTCATATTGATCATGACAATTTATTCTGATTGGTTCTGTTAAATCTAATTGGGTCATCAGCATTTTTACCTCTCAAATAAATGATGGGCGATTTGTCTCACAATAGAAGTGCCATCTTTACTTTTTTATGTGCTCCTGCTTGCATTTAGCAGAAACTTCATAGCTATATGCTTAATCAACTTGTTCATTCTGTAAGGGTTAGTTTAGTTAAAATTAAGTATAGTAATTCATGTGTGCAACTAAAATAGTACCAATACACAGAGCTCTAAAAAGTGCGTAACTGAGATGCCAAGCTAGGCCCTCCGAATGTACACACTTGCCTTGAGACACACCACCACCACCCACAGCTGTCAGTATCTGACACACACTGAAGGCACAATTGCCAATATGTAGATTAACTTTAAATGAAAAGCAAATGGGAGCTTTATAACATTTTCTGCTCGCTTCTCAAGGGGTCAGCTCTCACCTAGTTGCAAGTGTGCCACATATCAGGAGACGTCTAATGAGATCCACCCTCAGCTTTGGATGCCCAGTCTGGAGTTGGTCAGGAAAATAGGGGCTGGCTTCTTGCTCTCTTCTGCCCCTTTATGATCCTACTGTCATAGAAAATCCCACGATATTCAGGAGCCAGGCTGCATGGCAGCTTCTCTACTTTTTAACCCAGCAACACAAAGTTCCAATTCCTCTCCCTGGCTGGGTAAAATGAGAAATGGAGAGGAGGATTTGACCGTCATTGATCTGTGAATCATCCTTTCAAAGAGTGAAAGCAAAGGTGATTTTTTTTTTTTTTTTTTCTGTCTCTCTGTCAGTTATATTACATTTCAGGCTCTCTGCCCCAGGCTGAAGGAAGTACTCACACCCATAATCCCAGCAGTACTAAGACCTATA
>PVKA01019550.1:0-41849 GCA_004027165.1 Ctenomys sociabilis | reverse complement strand
TTTTTTGTGGTACTGGGGATTGAACTTAGGACCTTGTACTTGCTGAGCTATCTCCCCAGCCCTCTAATTTATATTCTTGTTGTTTTTAATTTTTTGTAAGCCTGCTTTACCAGAGCATATTCATAGTGGGAATAAAGGAACTGAGTAAAATTAGTCTGTAATCTAAATACTGAAAAATTTAAAATACAAACATCAGTAAGAGGGTAATTAAATTATGGTTTTTCCAGTATAATGGAATACTTTGTGGACTTGTAAAATAATATGTGGTAATATTTAATAAGTTTAATATGAAAATTAGATATATTTGGTACATAAAGGTTGCAGTGCCATATGTATAATGTAAACCCTTAATTTTAAAAAAAACTCAAACATACAAAACCAAAAAGACTACACAGATATTAAAATTTTGCATAGCCTTCTGTAATGGGAATACAGATTCTTTATTACAGGCATGCACTACCATGCCTGGCTACTTTAGAACTTTTGAGATGACACTTTTTTTTTGCTGAACCGGGGATTGAACTCAGGCCCTTATGCTTGCCAGGGATGCGCTTATTCTACTGAGCCATCTCCCCAGCCCCGTATTTTAGAAGTTTTGATAAAGTGAACATGCACTGAACTTTTGTATTCAAGGGAAAAACAAAGCCTTTGTTGATTAAAAAGGGTGTACTGTCATTTTATAATTCCTCTGTTATTTTTAATGTGATTTAATGATAATCTGAAACATTAAAAATCATATAATTTGTTTTTCTGAATAACAAAGGGTTCTTTTATAGCATTAAAGGTACATATTGATTTGCAATGCCTAAATAATAACTTGAGAAGATCATTTCTGTTTCACTTGGAATGAGACTCAGGAAGTCTTTTACTTTCTTTCCTGGCTCTATTTTGGGACAGATAAGAACCAAAAAGGAAGAAATGCTAGAGAAGACACTAAGAATACATTGTAGCAATGATGGCAAATCTATGGCATGAAGGCTATAGCAAGCTGTTCGTTATCACTGAAAGCTCTAGAAGGTTTGGGATCACTGTGTTGTAGGGCTAGGGGTGTAGCTTAGTGTTGAACGCCTGCCTAGCATGCATAAGGCCATGAGTTTGCTCTGAAGCACTGCAAAGAAGAGAAAGAGAACAGGCCATAATAATTTGGTTGATAATTTGGTTACAGCTCTCAATTATTTCAGGCACAAAATTACATAGTTCTTTGGTGCATTTACTTGAAAAGTTAATTCTTTTTTCCTTTCAACTCAGATCCTCCAGGTCCTATTGACAACACTAAAATTGCAGTCTCTAAATGTGGTAATGTGCTGCTCAGGCAAGGTAAGGTTGCCTAGTATTAAAGCCTCTACTCACTACTTACTAGTGATTTCTCACTGTTAGGAACATATAAACATTAGCTATGTCAGTACTTTCTTACCTAGCTTAAGCATGTAATTTGGACTGGGGATGTAGCTTGTTGTTAAAGTGCTTGTCTAGAATATACAGTACCCTAGTTCCAGTCCTTAGGGATGGCAAAGGAAGGAAAGAAAGGGAGAGAGAAATTCATGCTTGAATTATGCCAAACAGTGGAACATAAGTGTTTTTTTACTCTGAGGAAAAGTTTTAAGGCTCTTGCCAGGAGCTAGGGGAAAAAAAGAAATCTCAACTTTTAAAGTCTGAGGCAGAAGATCACTACGACTTGCAGCCAGCCTGGGCTACACAGTGAGTTTAGCCAGGACTACACAGTGAAACCCTGTCTCAAAAAGTAAAACAGAACTTTTTAAGAAAGACCATTCATGGCAACTTACAACGTTACCAGCTGGTAGTCTACAGTTTTCATTAGTTC
This sequence comes from Ctenomys sociabilis, assembly GCA_004027165.1. Lineage (NCBI taxonomy): Eukaryota > Metazoa > Chordata > Mammalia > Rodentia > Ctenomyidae > Ctenomys > Ctenomys sociabilis. The sequence continues at coordinate 40,027 of PVKA01019550.1, read as the reverse complement.
TCAAACATCCCTAGAGAATTTGTGCTAGTGGGTTCATTATGAAGCTTGTGTACTTTGAATATGTAGGTTTATAAACATTGCTTTTTCTATATACACATAATTTTAGGAGCAGATTCTGGTCAAATTTCTGAAGAAACATGGAATTTTCTCCAGGCTATATATGGTGGAGGGCCGGAAGTTATCCTACGACCTCCAGTTGTTCATGTTGATCCTGATGTACTACAAGCAGAAGAAAAAATTGAAGTCGAAACTCGGTCTTTATAGTTTTGAGGCTGTACAGAATTCTAAAGAGAAATCATTTTTGCTTCCTTTGACAAATACCTGTGCAACAGCATTCCTTAAAGCATGTTCATTTTCTTGATTTTTCATCTTGTATCACATTTATTACTTCTTACTGGGCATTATGGAAGAATATGTTAAAATATGTAATATACTAGAAGTTGGTCTATTTAATGCTAAATAGCTTACCATAAAATCTTTGGGTGTAATATTTTTGAAGAGGGGACAGTTATCATCAATTGGTAATCAATAGGTTATCTTTGATCTTTTACTATGTACAGATCCATAATATCCTTTGTAGTATTTATTGTACATACTTTTGCTTTCAAAAACCTTTTTCATTACCCTGACCCACCATAACTAATCAATTTTTTCAGTTCTCCAGAAGACTAATTTAATCGTATGGCTTTGACATGGCTTAGTATAACAAGGAGCCTATTTTAAATTCAGAGTAGTAGTCAGAGAATTGTTAATTTCCTAAAGCTCAGGAAACATTAGTGTGTCACTTCTTTTGCACTACAGCATATAAAATAGCATATTAAAATTTGCAACATGTCTTTTTTGAATATCATGGATGTATTTAGATTGCGTGGAATTTGTTAGCAGATATCAGTAACTTATTGCTGCTTATATTATAAAATGTTAAATTCCTATAATCCTGAATAGTATTGATTAATGTCAGTAAATAAAAAATCCTATAGTTTTAGGCCACTTTTCATTTGAGAGCATGAAGTGTGGAACCTGTCAATGAGATTGTTGATAAAGCTGAAGCCACTTGCAAACTGATTTTTTTTTTTTTTGCAAAATGATTTTTTAATGAGAAATGCATAAAGTCTTTTTGAATAATACAGTATGTACCACTATTTGCTTGATTATGTAATGTCAAAAATTTATATTCCAAGTACAAAAACATACTGAATTACATTGAGGATGTTGAATAATATTCTTGATGGCTTTGTTTTAGTTTGGGGCGCTGCTACCATCTAAAATCATATTAAAAATAGTTCAATAAAATGGTTTAAAAATGTATAACTTGAATCCTGAATTTATTTGACAACCTAAAGGTGGAAGGCATTGTTTGTTAATATTGATGTTTATTTCTTGCTAAGAAGTATGCAAATAAGTCTTAGATATAGTAAAGTTTTGATGTTTAATAAGTTTATTAATTGGCCTTTAAGATCTAGTTGATGTAGTTTTTAGAGACAGATGTGGTGGCACACAGCTGTGATAATTCCTGCACTGGAAGGCTGAGGCAGGAGGACTGTATGAGTTTGAATGTTGCCTGAGCTCTATAGTGAGTTCAAGACTAGCCAGAATTATATAGAGAGATCCTGTCTCAAACAAAAACATTAGTGTTTAGTATTTTCTTAGTTATACTGTGATTGTCCTCAAGGATAGAATGCTTTTTTAACTGATAAAATGAAATTACACAGGTCAGTGAGATGCAGCGTAATGCTTAGTACACAAATACATTGTGTAATGTTAAATCAGAATGCTGTGTTTGATCTTTGAATCACCAGAATTTAGTGTGATGCTTGCCACTTAATCAAAAAAAGTTTTTTAAAATGGTGTTTAGCATTTACTGAATACTTACCCTGTTTCACTCACTCTGCTGTTGTTTTTCTTACATTCAATCTTCATGACAATTTTGTGTCTTAATCAGCTTGCCCGAGTCACAGAGCAGAGTGGCATCTATGGGATTCCAGCTTAAATCAGTGACTTCATACTCTGGCTCTTACTGTGATATTGTTTCCCCATGAATTCCCTTGAAACAGGTTACACTCACCACATTCATTAATAGTAACAGGTTAATAAGATAGAAAATAAAGAATACTAGTCCCCAAGAATTTAGGTGATTTTTGTATACTCATATGAAAATACATTCATATAAAATGTAATGGTTGATAAGACATAGTGGTGTATGCCTGTAATCCAAGATGTAATTTTCAGGAAGCTGAGACAGTAGGATTGCTACAAGTTTGAGGTCAGCCTGGACTAGACCCTGTCTCAAAAAAAGACAGCACCTCTCCTCCCCCGCGTTTTGATGTGATTGCCAAAGGACATCATGTGAGCAGACCTGTCTGTAAGGGTTGGTTTGTATGTTTGTTGACACATGGGACAAAGTAAATGTTTTTTAGGAAAACTAGTTAGAGAATGATCTAAAGAATGAGCTGATTTATCCAGGTATAGTGGTCCATGCCTATAGTCCCAGCTACTTGAGAGGCTGAAATAGGAGGATCAGTGCTAGCCTGGGCAATTTATGAAGACCCTGTCTCAAAATTAAGAGTCCAAGAATGTAGCTCAGTAAGAAGCCCTGGGCTGCAGTCCATGCCATTGGGGTGTGGTGGGGGGATTTTGTTTTTTTACTTTTCTTTCTGTGGAATTGGAGATTGAACTCAGGCCCTTGTGCTTGCCAGGGAAGCGTTTATCCTTCTGAGCCATCTCCCTGGCCCCCCCTTTTTTACTTTTATCATCATGTTTGCAGTACATGATTATTTCAGTCACTGTAGGAGATTGGTATAGGTACATCTCAATTCCCTTTTTTACTCTTCTCCCCCTTTTATTTTTCTAGCGTCAGGTTCATTTATTTGTAAGATTATATAAAATTAATTATTATTTAGACATTAAAAAAACAGACTGATAAGCCAAAGAACATATAAAACATGTAGGATAGTTGTACTAAATCAAGGTACACTTTTAAGTACATTGTCCACACTGGATTACAAAACCTCAATGCCTTTTTTTTTTCTTTTTTCCTATTATATGTCTTATTTTATAATGTGTGTGTGTGTGTGTGTGTGTGTGTGTGTGTCTTCATATAAAAGAAACCATGTGATATTTAAGCTTGTGTGCTTGAGTTAACATTTGGCCTCATGGTGCATTCGTTTTCCTACAGATTACTTGTTTATCCTTTTTTATTATGGCAGAGGAGTAATTACCACATTTTTAATCCATTCATCTGTTGAAGGACATGTAAGTTGTTTCCAAGATTTAGCTATTCTGAACTGTACTGCTGTAAACATGGATATGCACACATATGTGCTATGACGTCTAACTCTTGGGAAGATACCTAGAAGGAAATCTAGGGTCAAATGGAATTTTTTTTAGGAATCTGCATAATAATGGTTGTATTAGCTTACAGTTGCACCAACAGTGGAGAAGTTTCCTCTGTCCCCAGAACCTCACCAGCATTTGCTATGAGGTTGATTATTTATTTAATTTTATGTATTTGGTACAGGGTCTACAGCTATATAATATAGATTGGACTTGTAGTGATTCTCCTGTTTTCAGCCTTTCTTTTTTTTTTTTGGTGGAACTGGGGATTGAACTCAGGCCCTTGCTTAGCTATCTCCCTGCCCTGTTTTCAGCCTTTCAAAAGCTGGGATTACATGCACGCACCACCAGTCTCAGTGCACCTTGGGGGAGGACCCAGCATGACCCCTGAGGATTGAACCCCTGGCTGAGCTATCTGGCTGGCCCTGTAATTTGCATTTCTTGAACGTTCAGTGATGTTAAACATTTTTTTTCATGTATTTACTTGCTGTTTGTATTTCTTCATCTGAGAAGTGTCCATTTCAGATGCACATTTTCATGCTGAGTCTTTAAATTTTGGATGTCTTTTTTTGAGATTTCTTTATATTCTAGATATTAGTCCTTTGTCTGAGGAGTTGCTGGCAAAAATATTTTCCCATCCTGTAGGTTGTCTCTGTTAGTGGTTTCCTTTGCACATTGTTTTGTAATATGAAAGTGATTATTTTTCAAAGTCCCTTTGTCTCAATTAAAATCCTCATAGGAGCCAGGCATGGTGGCACATACCTGTAAGTCCAGCACTGGAGGGGGCAGGGGCAGGAGGATCACAATGTAATGTGTTCAAGGCCAGCCTGAGCTACTTGGTGAGACTATATCTCACAAAACACAGAAACAAAAATTTCTAGTAGCTATATTGCCCTCCAGCTATGACTTGGAGAATTTATAATTCTTTCACCTTTAGTTGTCTTCATCTACTAAATAAAATCCTGCAGGTTGGGTTTTCCAAGAAACAGATATGAGATGCTGTTAGAAGTGCATTTGATTTTCTGTAGTATAGCACAGTGGCAGGAAATGAGGGTGCCTTCCTGAGTAGCTCACGGGTACAGCATCCAGGAAGCTTAGCGTGCATCGGGCCCTGGTCCAGTCCTTAGCACTGTGAATAAATGACTGAGTGAATGAATGAGATTTAAAAACAAAGAAAATGAAGCCGGAATGAGCAGGAAGGAGTTTGATGTAGACCCAGTAAAGTCTCTGCCTGCCCTACCAGTACATCTGAAGCTCAGAATACCCAGGCGAGGAGTCCTGCATTGGTACACTCAGCAGCCACATCCTCAGCTGGCAGCAAGTTTGAGTGTGGCTGAAAACTCCAGTGAAACGTTTCAGACACACTGTCATGTATTCCCCTCAGAACACTCCCCCTGCTTTAAACATAAGATCCTATAGTTTTTGCCACTTTTTTTTTTTTTTTTTTTTTTTTTAAAGACAGGGTCTTGCTATCTATTCTAGGCTCACCTTGAGTTCACAGTGATCCTCTTGCCTCAGTCTCCCAAGTGCTGTGGTTACAGGTGTGTACCTCCATGGGTTTTTTCTACTTTCTAAAGCAGTTCTGAAAATCGTCTTTAATGAGTGTCTTTGGTTTTGTGCCATGGCTTCCTCACTGTTGTGAGTCTATTTAAAATGTTTACCTTTAATGGTCATTTTGATTTTGGGGGTGAGCTAGAAGTTACATGGTTCCAGTACCAATGATATGGTAGATAAAGACACACTGTTATGTTTTTAATGAGCCTGCCTTTTGGCTGGCTGGTGTGCAACAGCCTTCACTGTATTTTTTTATTTTTATCTTTTTGAGACAGGGTCTCACTATGCAGTTCAGGCTGGCCTTAAGCTCACTTTGTAGCTCAGGCTGGTCTCGAATTCACAACAATCCTCCTGTCTCAGCCTCCTGAGTGCTGGGATTACAGGCATGCGCCACGACACCCGACTCTTCACTGTATTTTTGATCACAACTAGTAGAGATATCGATGAAAGAGGATCTCCAGATTGTTCCAGAAAATGCCAATTAATAATATGCATTTTTTCAAAGCCAGGAGAGAATAAACTGAAGAGGATTAATTGCAATGTGTCTTACTATAACATTTTATTTATTGATTGATTAATTGATTGATTGTCTTTTGAGACAGGGTCTCACTATGCAGTTCAGGCTGGTCTTAAGCTCACTTTGCAGCTCAGGCTGGTCTCAAACTTACAACAATCCTCCTGCCTCAGCTTCCCAGTGCTGGGATTACAGGCATGTGCCACCACGCCCGGCCTCTTACTGTAACATTTTAAAAGCTAAATATAGGCTGTAGGTTTTGAACTTTGCTGAAGGGAGGTCTGAGGAGCAAAGCTCCAGGTCTGCCACATACCACCATAGGATGATAATAGTTGTATAATTGTTATATCTAATAAACCTAACATAGTTGGCATTCAGTGGTAATTGTTTTTCTGCTTTTTAAAATATACAACTCCTAAGGACATAATATTATCTAATTAAGAGTCCTGCCAAATAATGTTTGAATCAAATCTCGATGGAAAATCAAGGTAATTTTTAAAACTGCAAACACTTGCCCTGGATTCTTAAAAGCAAAACAAAGCATTATGAGGCAGGCATGTTGGCACACGCCTGCAGCCCTGGCACTCGGGGCTGTGCCACGATGGAAAGTTCAGCAAGACTCCTGAAAACATCAAGAGTCTGGGAGTCAGTCCCCAGGACCAGCTAGGATGATAACATGACAGCTAAGTACAACATGTGAGCCTTGGTGGGACCTCGGGTGGGAAAATAATTTATAAGGAACCAGGGCCAGGGATATAGCTCAGTGGCCTAAGCACCTGCTTGGCAAGTGTTAAGGTCCCAGGTTAGATTCCTGGTATCAGGGAGAGGGGGATATATATATATATATATATATATATATATATATGTGTGTGTGTGTGTGTGTGTTTGTATGTATATATATGGCACCATTGAGGAAATTTGAACTTGGACTGTATATTATGTAAAACTAAGCTTCTTGAATGTGAAAACTAGTCATGGGAGAATGATCTTGTTAATGGTGAAATGCTGATTATATGGTAGCTGTAAATCATTTAGGAGAGACGAAGACAAATTTAAGAAGAGTCATTAACTTGTGTTTTGCATGACTACTATGCCTCTTGTGATTAGTTTGAAAAAACTTGTGTTTTGAAGGATAAAAGCAAGAGAGAAATTAGTAAGAAACTAGTTCTCCAGGGGAAAAAAAGTGGTCTATTGTTGAAAAGTATACCACCAGAGGTACTATTAACTATCAATTATTATTATTCAATGACATATAGCTGGTATCAGGGTTCAAGTTTAGATGTATCTGGCTCCAAAATCTATGATTTTCTCAGAAGTCACAAGTAAGAAATCCAGTAATTTTACTTATGACTTTTATCTGAAACTTCCTAAGTTTTCATGAGGCCTACCTTTCTTACTCTGGCTTTGAATGCTAAATCTGACTTTCTATATACATATTAATCGCCATTAATAGAACTCATTCACTGTGCTGGTTCTGTCACTTTTAAGAAGAGAACTTCAGAACTTGAAGAACTTTTTTCACTAGCTTCCATGTGTCTTCTAAATAGAAGCCCCTGTTGTCTAACTGCTGGATACGTCTATTCATATGTCAGTCATATCGCCAAAGATGTGCCTATATTGAAATGTGAACAATTAAGGTAATTAATGCAGTCTACTGTAGTGAGGTTGTTGGTACTTGAATTCTAGGGCTGCCGCTTATAACTCATCGATGTGAACAGAACTAGGACGTCATTGGGAGTACAGGTTCTAGGTGCAGTGTATCAGTTACTTTTTGCTAACCTCAGAGATCCTGTCTTAGGTACTTTGTCCCATTGCTGAGATAAAATACCCAACACCCAAAGCTGAAGGAAGGTTTGACTCAGTTTGTAGAGATTCCAGTCCATAGTGGGCTTGGCCACAATGCCGGGTGGGAATGGCAAACAGTTCTTGGCAGGCAGAAGTCAGAAAAAGTCAAGAAGTCAGAAAAATCAACAAGAGACAAACCTTTTTCTGTCCCTTATCTTATCCAGGCTAATTAGGGCAGGTAGTAGTCACACCCTTACTCCCAGTGTCCTTAATCATAGAACTGCACCATGAATCAGTCTCACAGTCACATACCCTAGATCCAGCCCCGTCTATGGCCTCATGAAGCTTTTAGGGGACATCTAGGGACAAACTGCAACACATGTCCAAGAACACTAATGTATTTCCAGGTCTATGGTGTCAGCTAATCACTAGCTAATAGAGCCGAACAGTGTCTCCAGATTGAACTGGCATGTGGCCACCCTCACACTGTAGGGTGTGCTCTTCCTACTTTTACTTGGCCCAAACTAACTCTGCAAAGCCTGATTCTTCGGTCTTTAATAAAATGTTGCTACCATTAAAAAGAAAAAAACAAAACAAAGTGTAATGGGCAGGAAACAGTGATTTCTACATCATGATCCTGTGGGCCATGCAGGTCCTACTGGCTGCACTCAGGCAGTGCTGGGTGGCAGTGAAGACAACTCATGACTGGACTGTGGCACTGCCCATTGGCTAAGGTGCGAAGTCCATCTTCCCCAAGTCCTTTCTCACTATCTGACCCACTGGGCCTCCCCAAGTGGCTGCAGTCCTTCGAGCATGAAAGCCTGCACTATGGCAGCTGGGTTCCAAGCAGGTAAATGCTGGAGGTTTCTAAAGGGTTGGAACCCAGGGCTTGCACATACAAGGCAAGCATTCTACCACCAAGATACATTCCTGTTCTTGGGGACAGTGTTGTGCTACATTCGCCTTGAGTTTGCACATCCAGCCTCATCCTCCTAGGTGGCTGGGATTGCAGGTGTGCAAGCAATGCTGTGTCCTATCCACTGCAGTTGCTGCCACGTTCTTTGGGTGGGAACTGTGTGAATGCATGGATAATGGGAACACAGGGCACTAGGGGTTGCCAGGGAGACAGTCCACCAATCTGACTAGCACAGTACAGCAAGGGGAAATGGGGGTCATGTCACACAATATCTGATGGTCTTTTTTTTTATCTTCCCAGTACTAGAGATTGAACCCAGGACATTCTATTATTGAAATACATACCTCTTTTTACTTTGTAAAACCCCAACCTTGTGATCTTTCTGCTTCAGCTTCCTAAATAACTGGGATTATAGGTGTGCATCAACATGCCAGACTCATTCCACTTTTGATGATACAAGGACTGATCAGTGTATGTAGTTCAGGTAGTGAAAATCTAACCCTTCCATTGTAAAGTTATGGGTCAACTTTTCAAGTTACTGCTTTTGTCAGTGCTGAAGCAAACTCAGTGTCTTACGTACACTAAATCCCAGCCTCTCAACTAGTAAGTTTTTGTCTATTGATGATGTTTACCAGAACTATCTTTCCTCTCGCTGAGTCAGACTGTAAGCATTTCATACCTGGACTGGGCACCATGGTACACATTTAGAATCCCAGCACTGGGCATCTGGGGCAGGTGGACTATACCAGGGGCAAGGTAGTGAGACCCTGTCTCAAATAAGAAATAGCAACGCTGGAGCTGAGTGGAGAGGCCCCAGATTTAACCCCCAGTGTCACTCCACCCCCATCTAAAAACCAACTGAACAAAGACACAATTCACATGATCTTTGAGCAATTCCTTTTTGGTCTTACTGCCGGGAATAAAAATTCCTCTTTTGAGTCAATGTCAAGTGTTTTTTCAAAATTCTGTTCTTGCTTTTCTGGTCTCTTTGTGCTTTCCTGACATTTGTGGGGGCCAGGAAAATGTGGAGGCCAGGAAAATGGAGAAATGAGGGGCCACGACAGTAAGGAACACTGAACACAGTGGTACTCAACAACTAGGGAGAAGGAAATTTGAAAAGGGAATCCCCAACATGAATTTGTTAGACAAGTTTACCAGGAGCTTAGTAGCATGTGCCATTCTGGCTTTGGGGAGAGCCAGAAGTCGTGGTGCCAGATCCATGGGGTAAGTGTGTGCAGGCGTGCATGAGGGCATCAGAAGCCTGCCTTTTGGTTGACTGGTGGCCCGCGGTTGTAGCGTTCATCCTATTTATCACACTGCTTGGATATGGTCAGAAGACAGGCCTTCCAGAACCACTTTGGAAAGTGGCAAGGACGATGGGGTGTTTTCTAAGTAAAGAGGAGCATTACGGCAGTGCTGTACTATAATATATTTTGCATATTTAAACACTCCATCACTCCTTGTATTTGCACAGGGGCAAGTGGCTTCTTTCCGCAGTGCTCAGTGGCAGCAATAAACAGTAGTGAGGGCCTGCTTTGCTGCACTCCAGCCCTGAGCACCCACTGGAGGTCTCACCAGTCTGATGCTGTTTCAGCACTTGTTATGCGAGCACTGTGGGGAAAGGGGATGTATTCTGGCAGGGACTTGCGCTTTCTTTTCCCTCCCTCTGTGCCTTCCTTTGTGAGGTGGGAGCCTTTCTCTCCTCTGCACAGGCTGGCCTTGAACTCTGGAACTGAAAGTCTCCCGGGCCAGGCTGCCAGGCTAGCTGGACTACAGGTGCCCATGCCCCGCAGTTTTCTTTCTTTGTGAGGCCTTTTGCACACTGAGCCAGGATATACCACTGCATGCATAACGGACCTGTTCCTTCCCAGCACTGCAGGGCTTTGCCAGAGACCCTATGCCCAGCGTGAGACAACCTGCAGTCCACTCCTGTTCTCATACTGGACAGTAAGAGAACACTCTGGTCCCACGGAGGTTTTCTCCTCTCTGCCCAGCAGTCATGCTGTAAAGTAAGTGCCACCTCTGGAAAAGGTGGCCTTTAAGCCTTTCTTTACTGTCACGGTATGTTCTGTAGTTTGGGCAGTTATTTACCTTTTTATTTTCTTTTTAGATACAAAAATGTATGGAAGGCCAACAACTTTTTGCAGGTCACACAGGGTAACTGGTCTATCCGTGCATTCAAGGGTTGGTCTCCACTAATGGATGCTGGGCTATTTGGACTGGCTTTGAACTCATTATGTAGCCCAGGCTGGCCTCAAACTCCCAGCCTCCTGGTGCTGGGATTATGTGTGTATTCCACCATACACGGTGCTAGTGCGTATTTCTTAATGCTATTTAGTGGGTACTGTTCTGTGCCACGGACAATCTTGAAGACAGTGATGGGCAAAAGTTACTAAGTTCTTGTCCTTTTAAAAACTATTGCAATTTTTTCTGTTTAAAAAAATTATTCTTGAGAGCTGGGGATGTATCTCAGTGGCAGAGTACTAGCCCATTATGTCCAAGACCCTGGGTTCAATCTTCAGCAATGAAAAAAAAAAAATAGTGGCCAGGGCATCTAGGAATAATGCCTAAACACTGGAACACTTAACGAAGAAAATGAGTAAAAGTTCTAGATAAGTGGTCTGGGTTAAGGGATTTGAAATATGCATGGAACATGCAATTAAAAGAAATGAGGTGGACGTTCTTTTTTCTTCATTTTTCCGAGGCGAGGTCTCATTTTGTAGCTCAGGCTGGCCTCGAACTCACGGCTACTCTCCTGTCTCGGCGCCCAGCGGCACGGCGCGCATCAGGCTCTAGCGCAGGGGAGCGGCCAGGCAGAGGCCGCAGGGCAGGAGCTGGGGCGGCGGGAGGCGGACGCTGCACCGGCCTCGGCCACCAGCAGGCGGTGCAGTGAGTGCGCGGCGCGCCCGGCCGGGAAGGAGGGGACCGGAAGCAGCGCTGGTGCCGCGGGAAGTGGCGGGCGCGGGAGGCGGAGACCCACCTGGAAGCGCCGCGGCGCCGCTGTCGAGCTTCCTGCAGCGGCGGCCACCGGAGCAAGCGCCACGGCGGGGCAGAGCGCGGCTACGGCGGCGGCGCCTCCCCAGCGGTCCGTGGCGTGCGGCCCCGCGTGGAAGGTGAGTGGGCGCTCGGGGCACGTGGCGGGGCCGGACGCGGGGGCCGGGAAGGAAGCGGGGCGGAGGGGTACAGTCGGCTCCCGGAGCGGGTTCCCAGCCGCGTGCCGGGAGGGGGTGGGCTGGAAGCGGCGGCAGCGACGACGGCGGCGGAGTCCCCACGTGGGGCCGGGGTGCGCGCGCACGTGCGCGCGGGCGAACGGGGGCGGGAAAAGCTCCGGGGAGGGTGACGGGGGCGCGCGCGCTCGGCGATAGCCCACGTGACCCGCACGCCGTCCGGAGGCTGCCATGTGACCGACAGGGTGGCTGGTGAGGTGGAGGGCAGTGCGGTGCGGGGTAGTCGTGACTGCTGGAAGCCTTAGGGACGTTTGCTGCAGTTTTCCTCTACGGCACGAAGAGGCGATGTAGAGGGCGAAAAGTACTTCCTACTTTTTCAGTGTTTTACACGTTTTCTGCTCCGGCTAGGAAAGCATTTTGTAAAGCTCCCGAGTATTGACCTCCGTCCCGCCATGTTAGTTCTAGAGGAAGCTCGCGAGAGGCTCTGGGCTTTGCATCGCGAGATTTCCCGATTCTCGCGGGACCTTGTTGGCAGAGCAGTTGTCCTGGATGGCGGAGCCTTGGGTTCCGGGGGCCCGGGACCCGCAGCTCTTTGGACCAGGCAAGTTGTTAGGGAGGGGCCGGGGGACGTGCCGTGTCGGCGTCCCCCAATCTCGAAGGGAGTACAGTGACCCCATTGAGGCGATATGGCACCCCCGCCCCGCTTGTTCCCCGCCACCTGCAGAAGCGTGTGCGCCCCCGGCCGGGCGCGCCCCGCGGGACCGTCCCTCCCCGCCCGGCGGCGGAGTGCGCCGCCAGCTGGCGCAGCGGGGGAGTCCAGGGCGCGTTCCGCCGACTAGCGAACATCGTTGTCAGTTTACGCCACCTTGGCCGTTTTCTAAAGTAGCCCTGACGTGTTAACCGTTTTGTCGCCCCTCGGCTGCAGTACCTTTCTCCAGCCGCCTAAAACAGGACGCGGTCCATCTTCTGTCTCTGGGTAGCGTTTCCTCCCATTTACTTAGCTGTTGGTAACGTCCCCAGTCACCCGGAGTTTGCCTTTACACTAACTCAGTGGCTCTGGTTGGAGAGACTTGTTAGCTCCGAAATGACAGTACCTGGGGTCAGAATAAAATCGCGCTTTCACGTACGTGCTCGTGAGCTCAGTTGTCGGCAGGGTTCTGATGACTGCTGTGTTGCTGAGGTTGCCATCTTTGATGTTCAGGGATGGGTATTCTAGGTTACAAATTGACGGTAACAGTGGATAGTTTTATAGAAAATTTAAATTAAAACTATACCTCTCAAACTATGGTATCAAAGTTTGGGATTTTTTTTTCATAATTGAGTTTGAAGTCAAATTTTTCTCCAGTTCTTTAACGTTTTCACAAATGAATTTACCATATACCTTTGTTTTGTCATGTCTTTAATCAGTGTTTAAATTTTGTTTAGCATTTGGATTGGGGAGTTGATTGCACAGCTAACCAGATAGGTAATTCATTAGTAGTTTTTATAATAACCACAGTAGTATTGTTTGCCTTCGCTTACTACAGAGAGATCGCATAGAATAAAACACTCTTGTTACATGCTAACACCAAGTTGCTTTCAGTTTTTAATCTCTGCCCATGGCTATTTTTTTGCAGATAGTTTTGTTTTATGTTTTTTTGTTTTTTAATGAATGGGACAAAGTGGAAGGCTGTTGTATGATATACTCCTACAACAAGCACAATTGGCAGGTTTTTCACTCTGTTGAATTTTTACTTACTGCTACACTGCTGTTGCCAAAACTGAAATGCTTGCTTGATTGGAGTTTGTACAGATTCTTTTGGTGGCATACTTAAATGAAATTATCTTTGGTGATGGTGCTGTTATTTTTGCAATGGAAATGATTTAGTGTGTTGGTAGCTTTGCACAAAAAGTATCATTTAAAGAAACTGATGTTTTATCACTTGAGATGTATTAATTTGTTTTTCAGCACTGAGGATTGAACACAGGTCCTTGCATTGGAGCTATATCCCCATCCTTTTTCTTATTTTGGTCTCCTTAAGTTGTCCAAGTGAGACATGAACTTCTGATCCTCCTGTCTCAGTCTTCTCAGAGTGGTACGATTACAGGTGTGCCAGCATGGTGGGCTGAAATTTACAGTACATTGTTTATGTTTTGTGTTTACTTTTATATATCACATATTTTTATACTCACTTTAGTTTTTTGGCGCGAGGTTGGATGCGGGGTCTCCCTATGCAGTCCATGCTGACCATGTACTCATTAGGTAGCCCTACAGGCACTACCACGCAGGGTTTATTGCTTGCGTTCTAAAGTAACTTAAATAGGTAGCTAAGGGTTCTCCATAAGGTTAAAAGTTTTATCAGCTCATGCCTTGGAGGCTAGCCTAGGCTGCTTAGTAAATTCAAGGCTAGCTTGGACCACATTGCTAGGCATTGTCTCAAAAAAGAAAAAAATATTAGCTCAGTTTTAAGTTACGGTTTGATCCTGCAATTTAATGAACTCAGTTGAACAAGGGTTGTTATTTTAGCGTTTAATACAAACATCTACTTAAATGATAGTAGGTATCATTTTTAAAAATTGTGGTTAGGTATCATTTTATGATTGTTTTTGGTGTTTTTCTCCAGAAATTTACCAGTGTGTAATAAATATAAACATATAAAAAGTTTACTCTTTAGGACATGCAGTTAGCTAGGAATGTTGAGGAATTGGATTGTTGAGGGGTATGATGTGGGAAAGCGAAATAAGACCTGGGATACAGGTTGATAACAAAAGAGTAATTGTAGAAGCTGCTGAGAGAAGAGGAATGTCAGTGCTCAGGCAAGAATCATCACTAAGACAGGCAGGCTCTGAATGGTTGCAAGGAAGTAGACCAGAATTTGGAAGGGGCATCAGAGGCAAGTTTTTCTTAAAATTTTTTAGGCAGTTTTACAGGTTATCTCCAAAATTATTTAATAGCACCAGTAGTAAAGATCAGCAGCTGAAATTTGTATAATTGAAACTCTGAATTATTTATTTAGGTGCAGCCCTTCTGTTAAATTTCATTAAGTACATTTTATGGAAATTGTGAAAATAATAGATTTGAAGGTCATCTGTTCTATGGCCTTTGCAAAAGTATCTGCTTAAGGTTAGCATAGCAGGCGCTTTAATCCGTTGAGCTATTTATGGCTGGCCCTCGGTATAGTAACTTACGTTTGTTATTAATTAAGTCAAAAACAAATTTTAGGGCCAGCCAAATAAATAGCTCAGTGAACTAAATCACCTGCTAAGGCTGAGCACAGTGGCTGGTGGCCTGCCTTCTGGCCCCACCCCTGGGTGAGGTGCCCTGAGACTGGAAATGAGGCTGGGCCAGGCCCCGGGCTTACGCCTGGAATCCCAGCGTTTGGGAGGCTGTAAACAAGATTACTGAGTCCGATCTACGTAGTCAGACCTTGTAAAACCCTGTACTTAAAAAAAGTATAAGTTTTGGGGCTGGAGATATAACTCAGCAGCATAAGTGCCTGCCTGGCAAGTGCAAGGTCCCAAGTTTGATCCCCGGCACTGTAGGGAGAATAAATAAGTAAATAAATAAATACATTTTATTGGTTAGTTTTTGAGTCATTATCCAAAAAGATAACAGTACTTGACTAGAAACATCCGTGAAAGGGCCGGCCAGATAGCTTAGCGTACTGAAGCTCCTGTGGCCTGAGTTTGAGCCTCTGTGTGCTGTTCTGGCCCCTCTGCCAGGCAGCGCGCTGAGAGGGTTATTGAGATAGCATGGTGGCACCTGCCTGTAATCCCAGCGCTTGGGAGGCTGTAAGCAGGAGGATCACTACAAGTCCGATCTACTTAGACCCAGTAGACCAATTAGTAAATACAAAAATAAAACAAAACAAAAAACATGAAAATACACTATAGGTACTTAAATTTTTTTCTTATAAGAGTTGTGGTGGTGCACACGTCAGGAGGTGAGGCAGGAGGAAAATCACTGCGAGATTGTGGCCAGCCTTGACTTACATTGTGAGTTCATGGTCAGCCTGAACTACAGAGTGAGATCCTGTCTCAAAAAAACCAAAAACAAAGACCCTCTCCCCATTTTCCCCCCTTAAGAAAATTCAGTTGGAATTATAGATAGGGAATACTTGCTGGGAAACTGGAATTTGCCTTTGTGTGGGTGTGCCCAGGGCAGATTTCTGTGGTTAGTACTCAGGTGAGGGCGCCACACAGTAAATGAGTGTTTCCTGGAGCTCCTTTAAAGCTTCTCCATCTATGGTTAAATGGCCTTGGCCCATTTTTTCCTTTTGTTTGAACTAGCCTTTCTCAGCTTTGTTTTTGTTTCTTTTCAGATGTTGTGTCTAATTTATGTGGGTAATTTTTGTTTTGTCATAGACAAGTGAGTTCAGTAACTTTCCCTGAGGGTAATATCCTGGCATGATTAATCAAACTGTTACATTGTTGTTACTGTTTTTTTTTTTTTTTTTAAACTTAAGTCTATTTGTAAATTGAGTCATCAATTCATCTGACTGTGGGCGAGGTGACACACAAGCCTGTAGTCCTGCATTTGGGAGGCTGAGTGAGGCACAAGGATTATCCTAAGTACAGGGCCAGCCTGTACTTTGAGACAGCGAGACCCTGTCTGAAAAAGTCTCAGCCTTCAGAATAACTAACTGTAATCTAAGTAGTCACACGTTATTGAGAGGCATACATTGAGAAATGCCATTTGTCAGATTTCTTGTTATGTGATTGGACACTGTAGAATTTACTTTCATAAATGAAGGTGGTGTGACATCAGTAGGTGATATAATCTTTAAAAACTTTTCTTGGGGACAGGGAGATAGCTCAGTGGCCTAAGTGCCTGCCTGGCAAGCACAAGGTCCTGAGTACAATCCCTGTACCAAAAAAAAATTTTTTTTTTCTTCTTGAGAAAGGATCTTGCTATGTGGTCAGATAGGCCTTGAAGTTACTATGTAGGCAGGGTGGTGTTGAACTTGAGCCTCCTGCTTCAGCTTCCCTAAACTTTTTTTTTTTAGCAGAAAAGGGATTGAATTCAAGCTCTTGTGCTTGCCAGGCAAGCACTTATTCTACTTTCCCTAGACATTCTTTTTTTTTCTGAGTGGAACTGGGGATTGAACTAGTACTAGGTCAGATAGGGTCAGATAGCAGAAAAGGGATTGAACTCAGGCTCTTGTGCTTGCCAGGCAAACTTATTTACTGAGCCATCTCTCAGACCCAGCCTTCCTAGTCTTATGGGACTTCATATAAACAGTTGTACAGTGAAAAGTATTACATATCTATGGCTGTTATTCAGAAACTAGTAATTGGAATGAGATCAGTTCAGTAGATGAAAATCTAGAGTTGACCACTAACTAGAGTTAGACATCAGTGCAGAATATAATCATTAATTTCCAAGGGACTCAACAATATTATGGGGTAGTTTTGCAGTTTTTGTGTCATAGTGGTGACCTTGGTTGTAAGTAAACATTTAGTCTAGGTTTTGTGTTTAAGGAAGTATGAAATTGTTGTCTTTTGAAAATACTATTTTGAAAGTAGACATTTACAGCTTTATTATTAAAGTAAGCTTCCATTTTCTGGAAAATTCAACTTAAGAGCGACTTACTTGATTATACCAAATAAAAATGGTGGTATTGTATGTGGAAGTTTCTTCATTACTTTTATCTATTTACTTAATATTGTAAGGGACTACCTCCCATACATAGCTCTTATATTTTGCAATCAGTAATACATTGCCAGTTGCCTAAACATCTGTTTATGAAGGAATTAGTAAAACAGAATTAGGAAATGACGTGCCCCTGGAATTTAGTTATGTAGTTTTGACTTATATAAGTCACACCCAGCTGAATGTTTTATTTTGTGTTTTGTTTATTGCTTTGTTGGCCTTCTGTTTTGATTTATGTTCCCTTAATGAGTGGTGTGATGAGGGTCTGGCAAGATAACTAAGCAGTAGGGAATTCCAGTCCACTTGCCATGCCCCCCCCTCCCCCCCACTGAGCTGGCCACCGAAACCCGAAACCCGGGGTGCCTGCAATCCCAGTTCCAGGGAGACTGAAAACAGGAGGTTCACTATGAGTCCGAGCTGTGTAGTGAGAACCTGTACAAACACATAAAAATAAATAAGAGTGGCTCGATGAAAGCAGTTCTCGACTCAGGTATAAAGTGTGTGTTTCTAGTTCAGTGAACTGAAAGGCTGACTGGAGGAGGCCTTTCAGTCATGGGAATTGATACAGCCTTTATGCATTTTAATATATTTTTTCTACTACAATAGACTCTTACTATATTGCAGTTTGACTTAAGTGAACTCTTTTGCAGATTTTCAAAAAATATTACTCTACAATATTTGGATTTTTCACTGTATCACGGACTTTTGCAGTACTGTACAGTATACATATGTTGTTAAAATTACATAGGTTTATTAGTTTAGAAAATGGTTAAGAGCATTACAAGTGTTTTTAAAACTATGGGAAAGGTTTGTAAGAGCGTGGGAAGGGTTAAAGGCTTAAAATATATATAAATAACTCAAGTCTTATGTTGCTACTTTGCTGATTTTCACTGGTTGTGGGAGGTGACTGGAACATAGCCTCTGCGATAAGCGAAGGAATGCTATTCATTTTTTATCTTTTTTTTTTTTTTTTGGTGAAACTGAGGATTGAACTCAGGCCCTTGTGCTTGCCAGGCAAGTGCTTATTCTACTAAGCTATCTCCCTGGACTCCAGGAATGCTATTTTAAAAGAAACTTTTTACACACTTGTGGGTAACACATTTACTTTAGCATAATGTTAGGTAGCAGTTTCCTACTCCTAAGAGGCTTAATAATCAGCATCATAAATGGTTGTTTGAGCTGGGCATGGCCCACACCTGTAATCCCAGCACTTGGGGAGCTGAGGCAGGAGGCTTGCTGAGATGAGAGAATGAGGCCGGTCTAGGCTACCCAGTGAGTTAAAAACCATTTTGAACTATAGTGAGACCCTGTCTGAAATAACCAGAAGGAAAAGTGTGAGGTTTTATGCAGATGTTTTTGTTCCACTATTTAAGTATGTGAATAATGGGGAGAACATACATGTAGTGTCCAGTATATGACCAGCCTCCAATTAA
Organism: Ctenomys sociabilis; assembly: GCA_004027165.1. Classification (NCBI taxonomy): domain Eukaryota; kingdom Metazoa; phylum Chordata; class Mammalia; order Rodentia; family Ctenomyidae; genus Ctenomys; species Ctenomys sociabilis. The sequence goes on along the minus strand of PVKA01019550.1, from coordinate 21,693 downwards.
TATTATTAGAAAGTTTAGTTTCATTTAAAGAATCTATTAAACATGTTGTCACAGTATTACATTGTGTTTATGCTCTATTGGAATGGATTGTTCTAGATTTTGTCAATATTGAATAATTAGGAATATGCAAACACAGGACACATTGTATCTTATGTAATTATTGCTCAGGTGAAACATTACTTTATGCTACTAAATAGATGTATTTGAATTTTGAAAGACAACTTAAAAACCAATGTGATCAAATATTTTCACATAACTTTTTTGTGCTGATCTTAATGAAATCTCCTTTCTAGAAATGTAAAAAAAAAAACTGATTTAACACTTTTTCTAAGCTAGATTTAAATAAATGTTAAGTTTTTATTTCATCTTCCACTGGTGCAAAATGAGAATCTTAAGTGTTTTCTTCCAAGTTGGTAATTGTTTCAATGTTATTAATGCTCTATTTTTCCCTTTGGTTTGTTAATGCTTCAATTTTACATGTTAATCTTTGTTTTATATTGTTTATTTTTATCCCGAACTTAAAAAATACTGTTAGATGATTCTTACCACATGTTTAATATCTGTTGCTTTGGTTTTTTTCTTTATTATGGTGAATATTTTCCTACTGAATTTTAAGAGTACTTATAAATCGAGGAAATAAAGCTCATTCTTTACAAACCAATGTTTTATAATTTATTTTCTTATAAACCAAAACTTTTAACATTCTTGCTTGGGGATGTTAAGGTGTGTGCTTGGTTTGTGCAAGGCCCTGAGTTTAGTCCTCAGTGCCAAAAAACAGAAAGCAAGAAATGTTTCAAACATGTCATTATGTAGTAATGATTTTTCTCTTTATTGAATATAAAAGTATAGACTATTTGAATGTACAGTACTAGAGGCTGCTGTAAGAATGACTTAAGATTTTGTAGGATTATAATTGAATTCTAAAATAAGTTTGACATAGGTATCTAGAAAAAGCATTCTTTAGGAATTGAGGAACTCAAGCCATAAACTTCTAGTGCTGTTTTGCAGTGTTAAGAATAACAGGGTAGTCTGGCATGGTAGTGCATGTCTATAGAACAGCACTCAGGCAGAGATAGGAGAATTGCTGCAAGTTTGAGGCCAGGCAGGGCTACACAGCAAGACTTTGTCTCAAAAAAAAAAAAAAAAAAGTGTGTGTGTGTGTGTGTGTGGTGTGTATATATATATATATATATATGTATATAGTATTTATTGGGATTTAATAATGAAATAAGAAATTTTAGGTGAATATAGGGCATTCATGATAAAAACAGTTTATTATTGAAAGTGCTTAATTATTACATTTTTTCTTTATAAAATATTTTTTTTAATTTTTGTTTTATTGAAGTACAAATATCAGTGAGACAGTTTTAAGATACCTTGACAAGATGGGTTTGATAAATTAATACATTGCAAACTGTTATCACAGTGTTATGATATTCTTAAAAATAGTAAAAAGGAATACTAAAACTGATGACTCCAAAGTTATTAAGTAATGACTAACATTTTCTGTGATGTACATTTTTTTAAAAATCTTGTTACTAGGAATGAAACTTGGGACCATGTGGTCACTGAGCTGTATCCCCGCCCTATTTACAGATTGTTTTGATTATGTTATTACTAATAAGAAAGGCCAGATTTAAGTAACTATGAAGTAATAGCAAATATTGAAAAAACATGTGTCCTGTGCTTGGCGGTCATCTAAAGAGAATTGCAGATGGGAAACTGATGTGGTGAAATCTACTTACATGGTGGTTTAGCATGATATTTAAAGGTATATTTTAGTAGGCCAGCAAGATAGCTCAGCGGATTAAAGTGCAAGTTTAGGCATACACAAGGGCCAGGAGTTGGATCCCCTAGCCTGCTATGCTGGCCCTGCCCCCAGATTTCCCCTGAGAGGGTGAATGAGACGGCGTGGTGGTACGCTTGGGAGGCTGGAAAAACAGGAAGTATCAGTACAAGTCCCATCTGTGCAGTAAGACCTTGTAGTCTGTACTAAATATGTTAAAAAAAAATTATATATATATAATTTTTTTTTTTTTTTAGGAACCCAACTTGTACCTTTCATTTCCACTAGAATCCTGCAACCCCACAGGGATGAGTTGTTTGTGGCAAATGTCACCTAAGTGGTCCAGGAAATACAGGGTGCTGATCACACTCTGACATGCTTTACCTCTTTAGTAGGTATTACTTTTTTAATTGGCCAGAAGTTCAAGGGAAATAGATTGTGGAGTTTTTGCATGCTTTCCCATTGGAAAGCAGATTTATGTGTTTCATAAATAAAGAATGATTGTAATTATGCTGGTTGTATTATAGTTACCAAGATTATGTCTCTTGGAAAAGATGTTTTGTGAGTTGTACCTATGATAGCCCTGGAAGAATTGCAGGTGACTTTTTTTGTTATATCTTCACCTCCTCTCCAAGCCTGTAGTCTTTAACTGAGCTTTCCCCACTAAAAATCAAATTTTTATGTTGTGTTTTCGTCAAGTGTTTCTTTCCTTGGGGAGAATTTTTCTTTTTTTCCTGTCTCTGGTGTTTGTTTGTTTTTTTTTAATGTGAAAAATGTGGTGGAAGTAGGATATGCAGAAAGTTCTCATAAAATCAGACTATTTTCACAGTTTAGCACATTAATAGGATAATTAATAAGCAGCGGGGACCAGGGAGATGGCCCAGTGCTCCCTGGCAAATGCAAGAGCCTGAATTCAATCCCCAGATCCGCCAAAAAAAAAAAAAAAAAAAAAAAAGCAGCAGCATTATCAAAATCCCACTTCTCTCTTGTCCTGATGCTGCCCTGGGAAGGACTATAGAAAAAATTTGTTTGCTTTCCAACCTAGAGTCGTTTAGTGATATTCCTTTGGGTTTTCTCCTTTTTGCTCGACATGTTCGTGAGATTTATTTTTCTTCTGTTTTTTCTCTTATATCCTGAGAAGTTCTAGAATTCAATCTGATTTGTACATACCAATCTCAACACTTTGATTTAGACATTTTTCTCATGGCATTAATAATTTTCTTTTCTCCCTGGTACTTTTGGTGATAGCTTATAACTGTTCTTTAGCTGCTTTTTTTTTTTTCTTGTTTAAAATTTTTGTTTTAAAAAAAAAACAATAAAATTTTTGTTTTGAAAACTTTAGTACAACATTCCTGATAAGGCTTAATACTCTTTCGACTTTGATTTTATTTCTTGATAGCTTTTCTTTTCATTCTTTGAATTCCTTAAGCAATGATTCTTAATTTTTCATAATACTCTGTAGTAGTTTCAGTTAGTTCAAAGAATTTTGAGACCCACTCAACCAAGACAAATCCCAGTTTTAAGTTTAAGCCAGTCTACTTTTAAGGCTTGTTTTTTAGTGGTACCAGTGATTGAACTCAGGACCTTGTACTTGGCCAAGCAAGCTCTTATTCCACTGAGCTATCTCCCCAGCCCTCAAGTTTTATTTATTTATTGGCTTTTTTGAGACAATGTTTCACTGTGTAGTGTAGACTGATCTTGAACTTGCTCATTTTGCCCAGGCTGACCTGAAACTCATGATGATCCTCCTGCCTCAGCCTCCAGATATCTGAGATTGGACAAGTTTGCCACCATACCCAACAAGGACTTTAAATCTATGACCAGTAACACATTCTCCTGTGCAAATATAAAATTCAGTTTTGTAGACTACTACAAAATAAAAAATCAGCTGTAATAGTATCCCTTTCAGACTCTCTTTAAGTGTAAATATAACTTTCTTGCCATAAATTCTCCATATTTTTCTCCTAAGTTAATTTTGAAAGTTTTATTACTGTATTTCTGCATAGAATTTTCATATAAATCAGCCCTTTTTTAATTCTAAGATTTAGCAAAGGAGAGTTGCTAAGTTGCACAGGGCTGGGCTCCTTCTGGCTGTAGCCTCTGACTTTCGCAGGTTTGTATCACCATGCCCAGCTCCTTTACCTAATCTTAGGGTTAGTCTGGATATTACATTTAATTTGCTTTTATAAGTGGATGTTGGTTACTTCTGTTGGTAGTTATTAGGGACAGAATGTTACAAACAGTCTATAGCTATGGAAATTAGTTACTTCGTTCAAGAATAAATTTAAGAGTAACATGCTTTGGAGTTCTATACTTGCAGCTTAATTTTTTTTTTTTTTTTTGTACGGAGGATTAAATTTAGGACCTTGGACTTGCCAGTTAGGCCTTTATGCCACTGAGCTATCTCCTTGCCCCTCCCAATTTAAAAGTTTTAGTTGCTGAGATCACATGGCAATTGAATGATACCCAAAGTTTAGCCTAATAACCTGCTTTTGTGTGTATGTATAGAGATGTAAGTCTGAATTGGTGGAACATTTTAGGAGAACAGTATCTCACGAAGAGTGGAGGGGAGATCAGTTACCTTTAAAAAAAATTGTTTATTTGGTGCAGTGTCTCACACAGCTGGGACTTGTGATCCTCCTGTGTCAGCCTCCCCAGAGCTGGGGTTATAGGCATGCACCACCATGTCAGGTTTAATTGCTGCATGGCATGCGATACTGGTTATCAGACCTGGGTCTTTGTGGTTGCCAGGCAGGCACTTAGCTACCTCTGAGCTATCTCTCCTAGCCCTTCTTTAATGTTTAGAGAGTTATTTATCAATTACAGTAAATGCTATTTATATCTCTTGAACTGGTTAGTGCATTTTTTACTTTTACCAAGGAAATTTTCATTCATGTGTAACTAGAAGGCAGGGGTTCGCAAAGTTTAGAATACTTCATAATTGCACAGTGGTGATAACTGTGACCAGCATGCCATGTGCCGCATCTGGGTTATTTGTTACCGTCAGTCTCTAGAATGTTTACTATCACTGAATTAGAAGGATTCTTTTAAAAGTATATATAAAAATATATCTGGGTTCCTCCTAGAGTTTCAGGAAGGGTAGAACCCAGAAAATCTAATTCATTTACTAGGTTAGGAGTTCATACTTTCAGAACCAGTATGTAGGTATGGTTAGGAGACCAACATGAGAAAACACATGCCACAGTACAGCCTAACAACTTGCAAGTATTTTGTCTGTATGTGGCCTGGGCAAAGCAGCATGGTGTCACTCAGAAACTTAATGCAAAGGCAAGTTCTGGTGATGGAATCCTTTTTTCCCCCTGTATTTAGGACAGGATCCATAGGGTGTTCAGATTCTCACTAAAGAGATTTGACTAGTAGTGATTCTGTTTTCACCTTCGAAGCCGGGTGATTACAGGTGCGTGCCACCACACCCAGTCTCAATTTGCTGTCACAGTGGTTACCCAGGGGCAGGGCTGGCTGCAGGGTTTGATCCCCAGCATGCCAGCCCTGCCCCTGGGTAGGGCTGCGTGCAGGCTCTGGAACTTGAAGCCATATACCCTGACTGTTTTGGGAGTCTGAGGTGCTGTTTTCAACTGATATGTGAGTGTGAACCCTTCCTTGTACCACACTGTGTTTTCAGTTTTTTTAATATGGTACATTTCTTATGTCATAGTACAGGGACATTTGAGTTTTCTTGTAGGCCTTCTTTTCTCTAGGATAATTAGCACTGGAAGTAGCTGTGCTTTGAATGTTTAGGTTTTGTAGTGTGTGATACACTTAAACCAGAAATCTTACAAATGCTAGGCAAGCATTCTTTCTGCCTTTGAATTCCATTGGCAGTCCTTTGTGTTTTATTTTGAGACAGGATCTCCTTAAACTGCCCAAGCTATGATCTAACTTTGGATTCTTACATTCACACCCCAGTATATTACCTAATACTTTGGTCTTCATTTTTAATTTTTATTTTATTATTTTGTTTTGTTTTGTTTGAAACAGTCTCTACAGTTCAGGCTGGCCTTAAACTCACTTTATTATTTAACTATATCTCAACCCTTTTTATTTTTTAAGACAGTCTTGCCAAGTTACTGAGACTGGCTTTGAACTTGTAATCCATCTTCCTACCTCAGCCTCTTGAGTAGCTGGTATTACAAGTGTATCTTCCTGTGCCCGGCTGAATTTAGTTTATTTAGCATAGTATATTTAATATTAGGTAAGAACACTTTCTGAGTGAGGAAGACTTTGATTAATAGTGTTCTAGTTGGATAGATTAAATTGCCCTTGAAATATCCTTTGCAAGTAAAATAGCCTTTAGACTTGTTTTCTTTTTGCAGAGTAGTCCTCTCAGGCATTTGCATGCCTTCCTTGCTCACTTCTCAGGTTACAGTATTACCTCAGCTAGATGAGCTTTTCTGAGGGTGTTATTTACAGACACTTCCACCTGAGTTGTGCACCAGGTGTGACCTTCCTCAAGCTCCCTGAGAGCACACCTTCCTTCACTTTTCATGGGTTGCTTTCCTTAGTATCAGAACTGCTGTTTGTTTCCTGTCATTAGAAGATGAGGCCCACAGAGGCTGGAGTGGTTTCCTTTGAGACTTCAGTTTTTAGAGCATCAGTGCCTATTGTGTGCATGTGGATGCCCAGGGAGTGTGTGTTGGTTCTTATGGTAAAGTGCTGTGGGGCAAAAGGTTGAGCACTGGGGAAATACTAGGCCTATACCTGTATTTTGTTTAGTTATCCCTGCATCCTGTATGTAGACGTTTAACAGGCTGCTTTATTTTTAGGCACTTTGTGTTGGGGAATAAATGTTAAATTTCAACAAAATGGGGCCTGGAGATAGATAGCTCAGTAGAGTAAGTGCTTGCTTGGCAAGCACAGGATCCTGAGTTCAATCCCTGGTATTGCAAAATAATAAATAAAATTTCAACAAACATTTCCCAACTAAAAACTTTTTTTTTTGTTCAAGCCTTTCTTGACTTAATATGGACAAATCTTAGCAAATGTCAATTGAATTAATGAAACTTATAAATATAGCAAATCACAAATCTGATGTTTAAGCAAACCAAATATGCATGTACTTCATAAACCCAAAGTGAGTTTCTACTTTACACTTAGAGTCACAAGGCTAAACTGTTAAACTTGGAACTTCAGTTATAGATATAGACTCAGCATGTCAACATCAGTATTCTTGGTAATTGTGGGTTTGATATACCTCCATATTTAATACTACCAGTGGTTCTAGGGATTGGACCAGATCTAAGGAATAGTTCTGTTGAGATTCCTTTTGACAGTTTAGAATCTGCTGGACAAGAGCTTGGGCCTTGGAAACTGCTTTTGTCCTCTTATTCTTTTCTTCTAGGAGGAAAATAACTTTTTTTTTGGTCCTTAGCAATTGAACCCTGAGTTTTGCAGCTCCAGCTCTGGATTTGTGTGCTTGCAGTACCTACTGGGAATTAAAGCCAGGGCTTTCACACTGAAGTACATGCCCAGCCCATGTTTTATTTATTTATTTTTAAAAATTAATTTTATTGCGAAACAAATAGCAATGAGACAGTTTCAAAACCAATTAGTAGGACAGTTACAATAATTAATACATTGCAAACTGTTGTCTTCGTAGTAATTCATAGTACAAGATGTAGACATGATATTCTGCCCAAACATAGTAGTACAAATAATTCTTCTCATTGAATTAAGAGAAAGTAGCTATATATTTATCCTAATATACAGATATAAAATGGTCCTTCATTTATATCCCTTTTTTGTTTAGTTTTGTCAGAGATGGGTATTCCATTGCCATTTAAATATTGTAGGTACATGAGTTCAGCAAAATAATCCAATATAGTCCAGTAGTCTGTAATAGTGATGGATTATCTGTAGGACTGGCAGTGTTGGAAACTGTTGACTTGAGCCTTTTACAGCTCCCATGTTTTATTTCGAAACAAGATCTCCCTGAATTATCTAAGGGATCTCAGATTTGTGATCCTCCTGATTTAGCAGTCTTGCAGGGGGTTAGGACAAGTGGGTGCTGCCATGTCTTCCTTGGGTTCTTTTTTGGGTTGAAGTTTTAAGGTCTGTCATAACTACTTTTTAATTGACTCTTTTTTGGGGGGGGGTCTTTTTGAGACAGTCTCCCAAGTGCTGGGATTACAGGCATGCATCACCATGTCTGGCTATTAATTGCTTTTTAACTCCATTGCCTGGTCAAGTATCACCCAGGTTGAATCAATTCATTAGATTCTGTGTTTTTTTTGTTTTTGTTTTTGAGCAGAGTCTCAATACGCTGCTCAGACTCGTGATCCTCCTGCTTTCTGCCTTCCTAGTGCTGGGATCACAGGCTCAGCACACCTGGGAGCAGTGCCAGGGTGCCAGGGATCTTACCTAAGTGCCAGGTGCTTACCTAAGCAAGCACTTAGTCTGCTGAGCTATACTGCCAGCCCTTCAATTGATTAGATTCTAAAAAATCTATTTTCTACCTATCTGGCCAATGCCACATTTTATATCATTTTAATGAAATGAAGGAACTAAGAGGTATTAATAACTTTTATTGTGGTGATTCAAAGAAGTTTAGAAACAGCTAAGTCTTATTTTTACAAAAGGAGTATTTTTGGCAATCATTTTCTTAGTTATATTCTAAGGGGTAAGGCAGAAAAGTACAGTTGAGGTCATCATCATTAAGAATGTTAAGGGCAGCCAGGCGTGGTGGCACAGGCCTGTAATCCCAGCACTTGGGAGGCTGGGGCTCAGGAGGATTGTTGGAGTTCAAGACCAGCTTGAGCTACAAAGTGAGCTTAAGGCCAGCGTGAACTGCATAGTGAGACCTTGTCTCAAAAAGACCAAAAAAAAAAAAAAAAAAAAAGTTAAGGGCTGGCGAGATAGTTCAGTGGACCAAGGACCTGTTTAAGCAAGCACAGGGACTGGGATTAGATTCCTGATAGCCTATACTGTGCCACAGGGTGCACTGAGCTGGTGACCACGTCCAGAGGAGGTGGCACACACTTGTAATCTCAGTGCTGGGGAGGCTGAAAACAGGAGGAACATTATAAGTCTGAACTGCATGGTGAGACCCTGAACCAAATACATGAAATTAAAAAAAAAATTTTTTTAAAAAAGAACCATTACACTAAGAAATGCACAGTCACTTTTTCCTCTTCTGTTCTATTTATTTCTTTTTAATTGCTGCTTGGGATTCGATCCAGAGCTGGGTATGTGTGTCAGAGAAGGACAGAAGAGGGCCCAAGCGGATTGCTCTGGGAGCTGTCTCTTTCAGGTTATCTTTATAGGGCAAAACCATGTGAGGCTAAGGTAGAGACAAAGGGGTCTCACTTAAGCGGATGCAAGGTGGGACAAAACTATGGTCGACCAATGGGATTACAAGCACCATTGTCAGGTAAAGTTGATTAGACCCAGCACCAAATGGGGTATTGGGTCACATAGCAAGGGAGCATGAATGTAAACAGGACCTTATCTGGTGGCCTTCAGGCAATAATTCTTCATGAGTAATGATCAATTACTGACCTGGATGCCAGTCTTTCGTTTGGTTTTTCAGTCTGGTTCACAGTAGGAGCATCCCCCACAGTTGACCTTATTTGGTCTTTGTCATCTCGTTTGATGCCCTGACCCTATCTGACTGCCTAAAATATTTCTAACTCAGGCTGCCTGCAACATCCTCAGAAATACTATAGTTTTTGTATAAATAGAGAGGGACAGTGAATGCCTTCTTCATTTTCCCCGTGACAGGGCAGATTGTCAGGAAGCCAGGAAGAGTGTATATCTTTAGGTTTGTGTAATCTCAGAGTGGCCTTCCAAGCATTATATGGAAAATTTCTTGGGTTTTCAATGCCATTGTTGACTGTATGTTTTTTTCTGGGCGAGATATATATTTAAAAATTTTAAATTAATTTTTTTGCTTAATAAAGGATACTCAGTGGTTCCCCCCCCCAAAAAAAAGATCAAGGCTGGGCGTGGTAGCAAACTCCTGTAATTCCAGCAATCTGGGGGCTGAGGTGGGGTGGATCATTAGCTTTAGACCAGCCTGGACTACAAAGTGAGTACAACGTCAGCCTGAACTGCATAGCTACGCGCTGTGTAAAAAAGACAAATCTTCCCGACCAAAAACAGAAAAAGATCAGTTTGATGATGATAATTGAGAGCAATAAGTATACTTATGATATTATAGAATTTGGATTTTTGAACTTCCCCAGGAAAACTGTTATAAGTGAAGAGTGTGTTTCTGAATATTATGTATTCTTAAATATATCATTCCTATTAGGTCAGCTATCTCTAATTGTAAATTCAAGAAATAGAGATCAGTGCAGACTGATAGACAACTTGGGTTTGGTCATGAAGGGTAGGGAAGACTATACCTGAGTGGGGGTTTGAAATAATGGGGTACAGACTGGGTGTGGTGGTGCATGCCTGTAATCCCAGCTCTTGGGAGGCTGTAAACAGGCGGATCAGTATGAGTCCAATCTAGTAGTGAGACCCTGAACACCTTGTAAACCCTTCCTAAAATACAAAAAAAGGGGAGGGGCAGAAATAATGTGGCCTCCAGCCATTCCATAGCCAAATTTACCTTAAAGAATTGAAAGTAGGGTCTTGTAAAGATATTTATATACCCTATTCGTAATGGAACATTTATGATTGTTAAAATATGGAAGCAACCCATATCCTTTGAAGGATAAGCAGAATGTGGTGTATCCATGCAGCACAATATTACTCAGCTTTAAAAAGGAAAGAGTAGATGGCTTGGTGGCATACACACCTGCTTGGCAAGCACAAGTTCCTGAGTTAAGACCCCGGTGCTGCATGCCGTGCTCATCCTGTGTGGTACTGCCCTGAACTGGGTATGGTGGTGCACACCTGTAGTCCCAGCACTAGGGAGGGGCTTAGACAACAGGATCACTACAAGTCTGAACTGCATGGCAGAAACCCTGTATCAAAAATAAAATTTTAAAAAAGGAAGGAAATGCAGACATAATGCTGCAACATGAGGAGTCTTGAACACATCGTACTAAGTGAAATCAGCCAGCGTTATGATTTGTGTCTCGATGTTCTCCCAAAGTCTCATGTGGTCCTGGAATTTTTTCAGAGGTGGCTGAATCTAAAATGTGTGATTTGGGGGCCTGCCCATTAGCTTGGCTTCTAAAAGTAATCAGGGTGCTGTGGTTCAATCCCTAGACCCTCAGGCCATTCTAGAATTGCCAGGAAGGCCTCCTGAGCCAGTCAAAACAAAAACAAAAACAAAAAACCTGAAAGAGGGAGATGGCTCAGTGGAATAAGCACTTCTCTGGCAAGTGCAAGGTCATGAGTTCAGTCCTCGGTTCTGCAAAAAAAAAAAAAAAAGTGGGATTGATTCATAGTGTAGTGCTTGGATTAGGGGTGAGTGATTGCCAGTCAGTCTACTGGTTGGTTTGGCTTCAGTCTTAATCCCAGACTGGATATAGCATAAAGGACAGAAGGAGGCTTGTCTCACTTTCTCATTGCTTTGTCTCCTACCACCATGAAAGTTGCCCCTCTGATTTGTCCTTGGAGCAAGATAATTATGGAATGAAACCTCTACAAACTATAAGCTCAACAAACTTCCTCCTTTGACTTTGGCATCAGGTATTTTGACTCAGCAGTGAGAGAAAAGTCACTAAGCTAGTTACAAAAGCAGAGTGCCTCCACTTGTATGAAGTATTTTCAGTAGAATCATAGAGACAGAAAGTAGAATGGTGGTTGTCAGGGGATAGAGAAGGGGAGGTAGGGTTATTTAATTGTTTCAGAGTTTGCTGACAAGAACTGTGCCTTGTAGTGGCCTTGGTTGCACAGCATTATGAATGTAGGAATTCAGCTGAACTGTACAATTAAAGATGTTTAAGATAGTAGCCATGCATAGTGCCTGTATCTGTAATTGTAGCACTCTGACATGGGAGAGTCACAAGTTTGAGCCCAGCCTGGTTAATGCAGTAACTTAGAGGCCCCTGTCTCAAAAACGAAACTCAAGTTTCTTAGTTTCTCAGTTTCTCATTTGTAGAGCCATTCATTACATGCCTATTCATAGCTCAGAGGATTTCTGCAGACCAACCGGAATAAGCAGCGATGAAGAAAGAGCGCTGGCAGCACCTCCTGCCACCCACCTGTCCCCTGGTTTTTTCTACTCGTGATCTTTGTCTTGGGCACTTAGTTTCTGTTCTCATTCAGTCTAGACACTGTAAGTGGCATCATACAGTACTAATTTAAGAAATAACATTAAACTTCTTTTACTACTTTCACAAAGTTACACCATCCCCAAATTATAGACTCATTCATTGTTTTTTGTTTTTGTATTTAGAATAGGGTCTATAGGGTCTCACTATGTAGCTCCAACTTACAGTGATTCTCCTGTTTTCAGACTCCCAAGAGCTGGGATTACAGGTGCACGCGTGCTGCCACACTCAGTCTCAGCTGCTGTCTCAGCATGCCCTGGGGCCAGGGCTGGCACAGCACACTGGGCACGGAGCAAACAGAGCGGCCACGGGTTACTTACTGATTACTGTTTTTTTTTGTCTAAAACCACTATACTCAGGCAGCCTGAGCAGGTGATTCAGTCTGCTGAGCTACCTGGCCGGCCCATCATTCAGTTTTTAATATTTTCCTTGAGAGAAGATTATCTTTGAATCGAAGTGATTGGTTTGAAATGTGAGTCTGTTTGGGTGTGATGGTGCAGGCTTGTGCCCTCAGCTCTGTGTGCCAGGGGGTCTGGGGTCTGGAGTGCTGTGTCTGAACAAGTAGTTGGACAAGTAGTTAAGGACTCAAGACTTTCCATTTATGAAAAGTAGAAGTATGCTGTGCAGAGCTAGCTCTTACAAGGGGCAAGCAGGGTGGCTACAGGTTACTTACTACTGTTTTTCCTGTCTAAAACCTCTGCACAAGAATTGATAATAGAACTTTCTGGTTGGTCTGGGGTGCAGGGCTTGGGAACTGCTTTTTCTGCAGTGTGGTGGATCTCTGTAATTGACAGACCACTCCCACTTGTCCAACTGGCCGGCCAAGCCCTGCTGGCCTGCTTCCCTTAGGAGGCTGAGGCCTGAGGGTGGAGAATTTGAGGTCAGTCTGGACTGTACAGCAAGATGCTCTTAAAAAAAAAAAAGATTGTATGCCAATTTATAGAATTGTCTGTATTATACCAATTTATGGAAATTTTCATAGTTTCTTTTTGAGATAGGGTTTTGCTCTGTAGTTCAACCTGGGCTTCAACTCATGGCAAGCCTCTTGACTGATCGTCTCCTAAGTAGCTGGGATTACAGGGGTGCACCACCATACCTGACTCTAGCTTTTATGCTGTCATCAGATAAGAGTCCTAGGAGGTTCTTAAATCTACCCTATTAGTATTAAATTTCAAGTTTGCTGTCTCCTATTGTGGAAAAGCTTTCAGGGCATCTCATTAAGAAACATAGGGCCAAGGACATAGCTCAGTAGAATAAGTGCTTGCCTGGCAAGCACAAAGTCCCGAGTTCAATCCCCGGTACCTGGGGTGGGGGTGGGGGGAGGAGAGGGAAGAAGCATACAGAGATTTATTAGACAGAAGTTAAGCAGAAAGAATTCACACAGAGAAATGGAGTGGAGGCCCTCAGGAGAAGTGTGTTATGATTCAGAGCTGGGTATAGTATGGTAATACACCTATCTTTCCAATGAAAGGTGTAGGACGTGTGTTCCTGAGGAGTCTCCATCAGAATGGAACCAGTGAGGAAAGCACCCCCCCCCCCACACACACACACTCTTTGGCGTTTCAGGGATGTTTAGTTCCTGGAAGGGGAGAGAACTTAAGTAACTTTTGTGTTAGAAAGCTACAATTTTTCTTTAAAGTTCAATTTTAAAATCTTGATTTTCTTTGTCTTCTTTCTACCTATCTTTATTTCGTCAGGCCTACCTCATTGCTTTGTTGTAAATACTGATTAAAAGGGACATTGCTGTAGAAATGTGCATAAAGAACTTAAGTGATAGGTTTGATATTAAGGTAAAAGTTGGACTGTTAATAGGATAGCATGAAACTTCTAGAAGGTATGAGGATGACACCAAGAATAACATCTTGCTGTTACCAGAGTTTTTAGGACATGATCCCTGGCCCTAGGGCTTTCAACAGACCAGGCTTGGACAGGTTCATCCCAGCCCCAGGATTTGAGCAGGCACAAAATGAGCTCCACGCTGCATGGCCTTGCTGGGAGGTTTGCAGCCATCTTTGAGGGGCTGCAGAAGCATTGGGGTGTTACAGAAAGAGGAGCAGTCATGAGGGTGGCCACACTGGGCTGCTTGATCTTGAGCGCAGGAAGGCTTCTGGGAGGTTCCAGGGAAGCTATGACAGCTTCAGGGGACAATTTGCCTCCGGTGGTGAGATGCCATTTGCAGAGCTGTCTTCTGTGTGTGTGGTGTGGTGCAGTGTGATGTGGGGGAGTTCCTCAAATGTGCAGGGCTCTGCTTTTCCTAGAATCCAGAGGTTTGTTTAGGGCAGGGTTGAGAGCTGGTCATTGTAAAAGTTGACACTTTGAAAAACACTGGCAACTGTTTATCTTGATGCTCTCTGTCTGGAGGGGATGAGAAAAGCCAGGTAATTTTAGAGCTTGATAAACCTTGTATAGGAAGTTGTTAGTGAACATGCTTACTTGCAGGGCCATCAAAACATAACCCAGGCTTTAAGGTAATCAGGAGCCAAATGTGAATTGGAGGCCAGGGCGCCAAGCTTGTCCTGCCTTGGGCTACCTGTGGGAGCTTGCAGGTCCAGCCCAAGGTCCATGGTAAATGTTTACACTGTGGGTTTTCTTAACTGGGAAATTGAGGCATGCCCTCAAATAATGGAACAAAGGAAGGTGGCAGTTTTTCTGCACGATGTGTTTGGGTATTTGGCATCTGGCACCTATGTGTTTCTTGATAAACATTGCTACCTCACTGTCAAGGTGCCCTGGTTTTTCAGATAAAAGTTTTCCTTGCATAAATTGAGAAACTTCAAAAAGAGCATCTGTAACTATTATATAGCCTTTTTATTTAGTAGTCACCAGCCAAATAAGTCTTTTCTCAGTTTCTAAGCAACATTCCTTTTTTACTGATTTCTGCCTGGTGGCCTGCCATCTCCAGGTGTGACGTTTTCACCTGCAGCAAACTTTTTATTTCCCATTTCACAGACAAAAAAGAAACTTGCATTGATGGGGTTGAATTGCTAAACTGCACAGATCATGCTTTTCCAGGATTTCTGTAATGGTTGATAACATTGTGTCAACTTGTGTTCAGAAACTTAACTAAGTATAATTAAGTTAACTCAGCAGTTGTACATCCTGGGGAGAAGACCTGCTGTAGGGTGGCTGTTTACTCCTTTGGTGTACGCCATAGAATGTTGTAATGGTTGATTCTTTGTATCAACTTGAGAAGTTCACAAGTTTAAGGTAAACATTCTGACCCTGAGCAAGAGGAAGTTGGGAGATAGTGTGGGGCCTGTAACCTGCTTACAATGTAAGGGGAGAAGAGAGGCCTGCCCCTCCTCCCCCTGTGCTGTGAGGCTCTTGCTGTCTTCTGCTGCATGAACTGTTGCCTCCCTGCCATGCCTACCTTGCTTTGGAGCCAGCTGATTATGGACTGAAACTTGTACAAACTGAACTAAATGAACTTTTGGGCATTGGGTATTTCGCTTCAACAGGGAAAGAAAAGTAACCAAGACAGTATCTGAAGACATTATCTCAAAAATCTGTCCTGATCTTTCTGTTCAGTGTTCAGATGTGACCTTTAAGATCTGCAGGAATCTTTTAAAAATTAGAAATCCTCAGTGTCCCCTATACTAGTTATAGAAAGGAACATTTCTTTTTTTTTTCAATCTAAGTATCAGACTAAACATTTTTTTAAGTTTTAAGAATTTACTCTGGTTACTACATAAAATTCATGGGGAATATAAATTAGTTAACTTAAAGTTGTTTTTCATTGGTAATATTGAAACACTAAAGGTACATTGACTGATAGCAAAGTAGGAAAGCATATTATAATCTTCCTAGACGTGCAGAGTAAGTGCCATAGGCATCATTTAATGAAGGTTTTGTATGGTGCTGATGATCAAGCCCAGGAGCTCTGTGCTTGCTGCTAGGCGAGCAGGTCTCCCACTGAGTCGCATCCCCAGGCTTTTTATTTCTATTTATTTTTTTGGTAACAGGGATTGAACTGCAGACCTTGCACTTGCCAGGCAGGCACTTATGCCGCTGAGCTATCACCCTGACTCCAGGCTTTTTTAGTTATTTTACTTTATTGTATTATTTTTGAATTTTTTATTTTATACATTTTTATTTCACATTTTAGATATACATAATGATAGCATACGTCATAAGGAATTTGTGCTTCTGTGTGATGTATCTTGCTTTTCTCCCCATTATCTTCTCCCTTCAACCCCTCTGTGACAGTTTTTCTCTGGCTGGCTGTGAATTTGTGATCTTGTCTTAGCCTCCTGAGTACAACTTTATTATAAAAGCATTGTTACAGTATTTTTTTCCAGTACCTAAAAATAGTTTCTATCCTATGATCTTATAAAGTATACTTTAAAGAAATAATCAAAGATTAGCAATGAAGACTTTTTTTTTTGTAAGAGTGAAATGTCAGAAGCAGTCCAAATGTTTTAACAGAGTGAGAATAGTTAATTCAGGCATAAGAATTAGTATAGTTATAGCATTGTTTTTGGTTTCTGGTTGGTTGAGACAGGGTCTGGCTATGTAGTTCAAGGTGGTCTTTAACTATAGCTCAGGCTGGCCTTGAACTTGGAATAGATCCTTCCTGTCTTAGCTAGGATTATAGGTATGCATTTAAAAAACTTTAGTTATCTGATATGAAAGTGGGAACAAAGTATATGTGACATCAGATTTTAAAATGCATATGGAAATAAGGCTAGAAGAGCTGTGCAGCAGCAGTGCACACCTTTAAACCCAGCACTGTGGGAAGCTGAGACAGGAGGATCCTAAGTTCTAGCACACCCTGTCTAATTTTGGGGCATAAATAGACCTTGTTTCAAGATGAAAAATAGCGTTGAAGACTAGGGAGCAGGAAAGATGTAGCTCAGTGTGAGGGTCTAGGTGTAATTTCCACTACCATAAAAAAAAGAAAGGCAAAAAGTAAATGAGAGAGATAGTACAGTGCTAAATGGTCATTGAAAGATAGATTTGCACTTTATATTATGGATGTGTCTAGATTATTATATTTTATATAATCACTTTTATTCATTTAGTGACAGATATGTATTGGTATCCAAGTGCTAGCTTAAGCATTGGCATATAAAAGTAAAGAATGTAGCCTCGTAGGGCTTACATTGTTTATTAAATTGCTGTCTGGCCACGTGTGACTGACCAAAACTGCATTATCAGAGCTGGGGATGCAACTCAGCAGGCCTTACATGCCATGTCCATGACCTAGAGAAGAGAGGACAGGGAAAGTGGCTTAGCCTCCTCTGTATGTGGTATGGTGGTGAGTAGTGCCAGACACAAGCAATGTAGGGGAGAGGAGGGAGAGATTGTGTGGAGGGTCAGGAGTGCCGATCATAAGTTCAAACAGTTGGTACTTGGAGGCTGAGGCAGGTTTACCCTGACAGATGGAGACTGGTGCTCCAGAAGCATTCTTGACATAGGGATGCCTCCCTTATGTAAGTGAGGGGCTGGCCAAAAACATTATACGTAGATGGAATATGGTGTCGCATGTCTCTGGATGCTCTGCCTCTGGGTGTTTGTCTTCACTGGAGAATACTTCCGTGTGGTTTTGTGTTAGCATGGGTTCCAGACAAGCATGAGCTGAAGCCAGCTGTATCAGTTATGTTAATTTTCCTAGGCAAGAGAATAGTGTCACATTTGATTGTCTTGTGTCTATTACTTTTCTAGATTTAAGGGTCCAACATTCTTCCCGTAAGAGATCTTATTATTGCCTGGTATGGTATTACATGTCTGGAACCTCAGCCCTTGGGAAGCTGAGACAGGAGGGTCACCATGAGTTCAAGGTCAGCATGAGCTAGAATGAGACCTATTTCTCCTCATCCTCCTCAAAAGATCTTTTTATTTTCTGTCACAACTTATATCCTGCCCCCTTCTCTTCATCTCCCTCTTCCTTCTTTTCCCTGGTGATTGAAACCCAGGGATTGGGCACTAAACTTTAGCCCAGCCCTTTTTAGTTTTTACTTTGAGACACAGTCCTTGCCCTCCACTGGCAACTTTTAGAGTGCTGGGATTACTTGGCTCCTATAACTTTGTAGTGAGATATTTAGAAATGTAGGTAGGACTAAGGGGTACGGTGTAAGCACGGTTGATTAACACTGTCTTGTGGATTTTGTGTTCACAAGTTCATCTGTATTCTATGGTTATATTTGTTACCCCAGATCAGAACTCTGTTGCTTTCAGACCTTCTGTTGCTTGGTGGGCACATTGCTGCTGCCATTAAAACAGGGTGACTTTCCTGTGTCAGCACCCAGTCTAAACAGGTTTCCTCATCAACTTTCTTGTGCACTGGAGGTGACTAGGATGCAGTTCAGTGGCAGAGCATGCACAAGGCCTTGAGTGCACCCCTCCAAAAGCAGAACTGCCAACTTGCAGAGTTTGTGGCCAGAGTTCACCCACAGGTATGAGTTCAGTGCTATTGCAGGGAGTTTAGTGTCCAAGAATGAATGAGTCAAGGTACACCCTGAGTAGGATGTGTTGGTAGATTGAAAATGAAACATGTAGGAATGTAACCCTGAGTTTCCCTTAGTGTTCTGTGTTTGCTAAGTCAGTGTCTCTGACACCTTTCTATCACAGATGATTATGAATACCCAGAATTGAGTAGGGTTTATTGTGCCAGTTCTGGTTTTTGAAAAGCCAAGGAGTACCTTTCCCTCCTCTGCAGATTCTTTTTTTTTTTTTGCCTGGGGGTGGGGGTGGTGGGCGTGGGTCGGGAGGAGGCAGAACTGGGGATTGAACTCAGGTCCTTGTGCTTGCCAGGCAAGCACTTAGTCTACTGAGCTAAATCCCTAGCCCTCCTCTGCAGATTCTTAAAGGTAGTAGAGTGTTCAACATGCTGGTGATTTGTGTGTGTGTGTGTGTGTGTGTGTGTGTGTGTGTGTGAGTGTGTGTGTGTGTTGGGGATTGAACCTCAGGACTTTGTGCTCACCAGAATGATGAAAGTGTATTCTACTCTCTCAGACAATAAACATGTAAGAATTTAAAGCACCGTACTTACCTGACTGGCTTTTGCTACTCAGACCTCCTCACTGATAACAAACTTCTGGGAGGATGCTGTCTGGCAATGGAGGGATACGCATTCTTATCTTGGCTTTCTCCTTGATTGTCCTAGGCTTTCAGTTCCCATTGTTCTTATTTTTGAGGGTGTCCAGGGTCTCATTACTAGATTAGACTCATTAATGATCCTCCTGTTTACAGCTCCCCAGGAGCTGGGATTACAGGCACTTGCCACCAGGCCCAGTCTCAGTTGCTATCTCAGCCTGCCTTGGGGCTGGGGTAGCACAGCAGGCTTCAGAGATTGAATGCCTGTGCCTGCAAGCAGGTACTCTAATCTGCTAAACTATTTGGTCCTTAGTTCATATTGTTCTTAATTGTAGTGTTGACAAGAATTCCAGAGGATTCTGAGGGCAGGTTTTTAGAAGCTTCAACCCCCCCCCCCCATGAACATTCTTCAAAAGCCAAAAATCGCTGAATACAGTTTATGGAAATGTAACCCCTTTAAAAAATGTAACTAACATTCATAATCACTGTAAAATTGTAGAATTTCGTGTGTGTGTGTGTGTGTCTGGCTCAACCTTCCTGGAGGCCTGGGGGTGAAGTTGGTGCAATGTATGGTGCTGGAGATCGAACCTCAGTCCCTGTGAGCTTGCCTAAGCAGGTGCTTTAGATAAAACCCTGAGCTGTCTTGCAGAGTTCTGCAACAGTGCAGAATTTTATTTATAATGATTATAATGTAAGATTTAATATTTTAAAGCAAAGGTGTGGGGGTGGGGAGGAAAATAGATGTAAAAAGGAATTGAGACATGTAGCCTCATCAGGAAAGCCAGCTGTGTACTGCAGGTAGGTATTAATGGAAAAGAAACTATTTAAAGCAAGCACCTGCTCAGGGTTTTTTATAAGCACTTTCAAAATGCTGTGGTCCAGGGGCTAGGGAGATAGCTTAAGTGGTTACCTGGCAAGCATGAGGTCCTGAGTTCGATCCCTGGTACCAAACCTCTGTGTCCAAGAGAGGGGTTGTCTGGCTGTCTGTTTTGTAAGCCATCATCCTAGTCCACAGTTGTAGAGCAGTGACTTACAAACCACAGAAATCTGTTCCCTACAGTTCATGAGACAGAGAGGTCTAGGATCCAGCAGAGGCATAAACGGCTCTCATTGTATCCTCACATGGCAGAAGGGCCTGCATTTAACTAACTAAATCTAGACAAGATAAAGGTAGTTGTAGAGATAATTTAATTTTGATCTTCAATTTTTGTTTGATTGTGTTAACTATTTGATTGGCTTCTCTTTTTATTTTCCATAATACAGAGAACAAGAAATAAATACAGGATAGGTACTTTCGGTATCAGGCCCTGTATTTCTCCATAGGTTTCTCCTGTGTTATGTTTTCCTGTGAAAAAGATAGGAAATGACTTACAGGAGACACTGATTTACAAAGAAGTATAAAATTATGATCTCATTTTCTGTTTAAATGGTCTCATTAAACAACAAACATACCACAGGATGCAGAAACTGAACTGCCAAAATGTCTTTTTTTCTGCTTCTGATTAGCACTGACATTTTCTCACAAATTTTAAAGAAGTTGGAAAAACTTACATATTTTGAGGTAAATTCACATTTTCACATTGGGAAAACTTGCATGTTGACAGCAGTTGGACATTAGTTG
Organism: Ctenomys sociabilis; assembly: GCA_004027165.1. Taxonomy (NCBI): domain Eukaryota; kingdom Metazoa; phylum Chordata; class Mammalia; order Rodentia; family Ctenomyidae; genus Ctenomys; species Ctenomys sociabilis. Next base: position 1,064 of record PVKA01019550.1, on the reverse strand, counting down.
GAATAAAGTCTAAACATCATGTATCATCTAGATTTCAGACATGCCCACTTTCTTTGAAAAGGGGATAGCTTCAGTGTTTGTAGAATTATATTACCATGGTGCAGAGAGGCACTGGTCTTCTGGACCGAACCCTGCCTTTGGCGTTATGACCTGGTTCTGTAAGTTCTGGTTGTTGGTTGTGTCTGCTGCCGTATGAAGGAATGAAGACAGTGCCTGCCTGTCTACTCTTGGAGAAGTTCTGTTAGGAGAAAGCACGCTATCAGCAGAGTAATTCAGACTCTGTTCTGCAGCTTAACTAGCTGTGTAATGTTGGATAAAATATTTAACTTTCATAGTTTTCTTATTTATAGAATAGGGATAGTAATGGTCTTAAAAACCACCATAGATTTTTGTTTTAGAGATAATATCCACATTTTCTGGCATTATTGCAGTAGCAGAGGTCAACAGTCATTATCCCATACATTTGTTGGTTGTGTGCTATACATACTGTAGCTGCTGCTTTATATAATTTATTTCATTTAATTCTCATGCTGATTTTATATGGTACAACTGCTTCATAAATAAGAATGAGAGTCAGAGCTTAATTGCTTAAGGTCACACAATTAAGTTGAGATTGGAATTCAAAACTTGTGGGGAAAAATTTTTTTTTCCCAGAATACCAGGATAGTTCATAAATTTATACCACACAGATAGATTGCCTTTGATTCACAATTGTGGAATTTTTAAGACTGATTTTGTATATTTCCATTGTTCTTAAGTATCTTTTATCCCATTTTTTGTGGATTTATTTTGCTCAGTAGGCCAAAACTTGTACTGTAGAAATAAACAAGGATATGTTGATGTGTAATTAAGAACAGCTAATGGTTTGTTTACAAACCACTGGACTCCTGGAGTCTGGTTGATTTAGCTATTAGAGACCAACTTTATATATCACCTCTGGAAGAGGAAAACTACTGACTTTGTAAGTTTAATTCAGGCTGAAGTGTACAATTGTAATGACTTTAGAGCCAAGGGCAAAAGGCTGGCAGACTCAGGAATGATAAAGTACCTGCCCTTAAATATTT
>PVKA01019549.1:17465-41936 GCA_004027165.1 Ctenomys sociabilis | reverse complement strand
GGGTGGGTGGATGGGTGGGTGGGTAGATGCAAGGATGGGTAGATGTATCGGTGGGTGGGTGGATAGAAGGATGGGTAGATGGATACACGAGTAAGTGGGTGGGTGCATGCTTGGTAGATGGCTGGCTGGGGTAAGAGCAGGGCACTGCCTCAGGACACCAGTACTTTAAGTGCTCAGCAAAGCTTAAGGGCAGCAGAGACCCACCACCTGAGTCAGCCTCTTCTGTCCTCACCCAGTGGTGTGCCCTGGATACAGGACCCACTGTCCAGCCTCCCCACATCCTTAGCGGCAGGAGGTGGGGTTGAGAAAGGCAGGGTCTCCAGGGCCACCTCTGCTTTGCCCTCTTCTATGAGTCAGTCCCTCGTCTGGGCTGAAGGAGGAGATTTCCAGCCTGGCTGGGGACCCAGAAGTTCCTGAAAAGCGGTGACTGGGGTGCGGGGACCATGGTGACTGTAGGCCCAGTCAGAGGGCACGGGCGTGGCCCCTCCCCCCTGCCTCCTCACCTGTCCTGGGATGGGCAGCACAGCGTTTCTGGAGCGGCTCCTCAGAAGCTGAGTCCAGGAGACACAGGCACTGCTGGGGACACAAGGCTGCACTGTTGCGGGGGTACAAGAGAAAGTCTCCCCGCTCACCCTGTGTTAGACTTCCAGTTTATGAGATGCTCAGCACTAAACACACAAACAGTCGGCCTCAATTTTCTACTTATAGCTCCCAACACGGCAGGGCCCTTAGGAGATTCTAAGGTGGGGCTTTCACAGGTTCCCACAGGGTGGCACTCCAAGGTTTGGGTGCTGGAGGGTCCAGGAAGGATGGTGAAGGGCTCGTAGGTCACCTCCTTCCAGCCCCAAGGCCCCAAGGAGCCCCAGGCTGCCTCCTGTCCGTGGCCACCAGGACCAGAGCAGGCCTTCAGGTTGCAGGTTCCAGCCCTGGCCTCCCAGTGCCTTACCCCATGGTGGGGAGAATGCTGGGAACACAGCCTGCATCTTGTCTCTCTCTAGCTCACACCTCGAGAATGGTGATGGCTTCAGAGACTTACAGGCTAGTAAATCCAGTCTCAAAGCTGACTGTGGCAGTGTATGCCTGTAATCCCAGCACTTGGGAGGCGGAGGAAGGAGGATCACTGCGAGTTCAAGAGCAGCCTGGGCTACATAGTGAGTCCCCATCTCAAAACACACGCATAAGCCCAGCCTCCTTATGCCCCCCCAATGGATTCTCTTTGGCTTGCCCTGTCCTCCTCCCTCTTGTCACCCCTGTCTCAAAAACATGATCACTTGGTTTCTTCCCTACAGTCCCAAGGACTGTGGCCTCTGCCCACCTCAGGGCCTTTGCACTTGCTTTCTTTGACAGAACCTGATCTATACTCAGCTTTAACCAACAGCTGTTTGGAGGAGCCAGCCCATGCCAGCACCAGGCCCAGGCACCAGGGTCCCCAGATGTCACATAGCCCCTCTGCTTGCACCCCAAATGCAGGCTTCTTGGGAGGTGGGGACACACTTGTCTCTGTCACCCTGCGTCCCGCAGCCCAGAAAGTGCTTTGCCTACAGTGAGTGCTTGGTGTGCAGGGCCTGTCTGAGAGAGGGTCTGGGCAGGCTAGGGAAGCCTGTGAGGGAGGGAAGGAGGGTCAACTCTGATTTGTGGGCCAAGGCTCTGCTTCCCAACCATGGCATCGCTTGGGGGGGGGGGGTAGTGTGGCAGGTTCTCCCAATATTGGCTCTGGATTTCCGTTGGCTCACCAGAGGAATGGAGAGAGCTCTTCCTAGAATACGCACCCGGGAAGCTCCTGTCCTGGGCCGCAGCCCTGCAAGCCTCACAGCCAGCTCAGGGCTCTGTCTTCTGGCTCCCACATGCCCTTGGGAAGGGGCCCCAGCTCAGGACTGTGCTTTGGGATCTGAGAAGCCAGGGGCCCTGATGCACTCCAAGGGGGTCCAACTTGGGCATGATTTCTGCTCTCAGGGAGCCCAGCTGGCCCTCTGCCCTGCCGCAGTGCAGGCAGACCTGGTTTCCCGAGGAAGCAGCTGGCTGGAAAATGTGTCACCTGACGCTCCCTGCACCTCTGACCCACCCTTGGCTCCCTGCAGGCTTGCTGCCTGGGTCGTTTACCGTTTACCGGCACAGTATCACTGTGCCTGAGACCTTTGGGGTCACTGCCCTTTTGAAGGGGCCCAGAGGCAGTGAGAGACCAAAGGTCACATATCAAGCTCAGCTGAGCACGCGGTGGAGGGCTGGGAAATTGGGGTACACAGCTCTGTTCTACCCGCCCCTCCACTGTCCTTGCTCCTGTGTGGAGACACAGAATGGGAACTGGGCACAGGCTTGCATGGAGCCCATGGATCCCACCCCTGGTCCTGCTGCGTACCAGCCGCAGGGTCTTGGAAGACTCTGCAGAAGGACTTCCTGGTCAGTGAATGGGAGGAGCCCCAGGGCCTGCCCTGCCCCATGGGTGTGCAGGTCACTTGCCATCAGATGGGCACACAGTGGCCTGGCCCTGTCCTTCCTGGGCTGTCTACCCCTGTTCTTCAGCTCTTTCAGCTGTAAGATGAAGCTGGACATGGTGGTGCATGCCTGTAATCAGCCTCTTAGGAGGCTGAGGCAGGAGGATTATCATAAATTCGAGGCCAGCTTGGACTACATAGTGAGTTCAAGGTCAGCCTGAATTACATAGGAGACCCTGTCTCTAAAAGAACAAATAAAACAATAAACCCAGTGGTAAAATGAACTTGACCATGAGGTACATGAGGCCCAAGGGAGTTAGTATTAAGTGCCTGGCACCTGGTAAACAGTATATAATTCAGACCTAAGAGGGTCAAGGCGGTAAGCAAGGTTTGTGATTGCTTGAGCCACAGTCTGAAGCTCTCTAGGGGCTTCTTGCAGCCCCCTGGTGTGTGCCCAGCCTGGGGGATCAGAGCCAGAGATGTCGCTACTACTCCCAGGAGAGAGCCTGGGAGTGGACTTCTACCTGCTGCATGAGCAGGGCCTTTGTCCCTAGCTCTGGGCTGGGAAGTCTGGCCCAGATCCGTGGCACGAATTCAGCCTGTGACGGGGCAGAAAGTGGAAGTGGACAGCCCGCCCCGCCCAGGTCCTGCACCTGTGTGCATGGTGGCTGCTGCCTCTCTGGACTTTGTCCTAACTGGTGGGAAGGGCTGGCCAGGCCCGCGTTTGCTTTCGTGGCTGACAGGCGGAGCATTTCCTGAAACCCCAGCCCAGGCTGGGGCAGCTCCTGACCTCTGCTATCACACTTTTCAATCTCTGGTCTCACGTTCTGTTGTTGTTGTTGTTGTTAAAATCAAAAGAAAATAAAAACCACCACTGTTACTCTGGGCCATGGGAGTAATGTGAGGCCGCCGGCCAGGCAGGATTGGGGTCTCGGGTTTCCCACAAGACCTAGTTTAATCCCAGTTTGCTGCGTGAATTTAGTCAAGGCAGCTTCTCAACCTCTCTGAGCTCCAAGTCCCCATTGAGATGCCAGAGGATAGACAGACAGGAGCAGGTCAGGCCTGCAGTTCCTGGTCCAGGGCTACTCTGCCTGTAACTCACTTGTATGCATGGGTGGGAGGCTGTAAACCAGAGGGACATTTAGGTACTATCTGAGAGGGTGTCCAGGAGCCCCAGAGTTCGGAGCCTGTAATGACAGGGCCCAGATTCCCAGGAGGCTTTTGGGGAGTCAACTGCCTGTGGAGGCCTATTCCCAGCCTGCATCAGAGGCAGGGTAATAAAGCGGATCACAGTATGGCGTCTGGTTCCAGTCTCGTGTCTCTGAGCCGTGTGACCTTTGGCAAGTTGCCTGCCCACTCTGCACCCCAGGGTCCTTGCCTGTGCATTGGTTGATATGGGTTTGTCCAGGGTGAAGGTGGAGTCAGCTCACTGAGGCCCTGGATGCAGGCAGGACAGGGACCAAAAAAACTCAGGTGTGACAGTGAGGAGTGCCCTTCTGACAGGCAGGAGGGTGTGCAGAACAGCCATCTCTTGGAAGGACAAACAGACCCATGGCCCGGGAAAGTCACTGTTACCTGAGGACTCCGAGTGGAGGCCGAGCAGATCAAAAAGGGTTAAGAAAGCATCGATGTGTCTGCTAATTGGCCCCATCTCCCCAAGCCCAAGCAGGACCAGGGGCTCAGAGGTGGTGCACCCACCCTGCCCACGACAGTGACTGGCTTGGCTCTGTGTCCTGAACCCTCTGACTCAGGAGTCCATGGCCCTGCCCACTTTGTGACAGTTGGGAAAGCAGGTGTTGAGGGGTAGAATGCTGGGACCCCAAACCCTAGGGGTCCGTGTGATTAAGGGTGGGATCTGGCAGTGGTAGTGTTGGAAAATACACATTTCAGAGCCCTACCCCGGGTCAGTGTGGTACATGACTGTAATCCCAGCACCTGGGAGGCTGAGGCAGGAGGATCACCATGAGTTTGAGGCCAGCCTGGGCTCCATAATGAGCCAGCCTTGACCCAGGTGGGCACAGAGGACCAGGCTAGTGCTAGAGGTGACCTCAAAGGGGACAGCATGCCCTGCCCGCAGGGAATGGCTCTGGAGTTCCTGGGCCAGAGGAGCTGCCCTCTTCGGGGTAAAGTTCCTGTCCCAAGCCATACCCACCACAGCTCATGAGGGCCCCTTGCAGCCCTGTGCCAGGCCGGCCATAGGAAATGGGTAGATGGGACCACCTTACCCCATCTGGAGCAATTACCCAGCACCACTGCCAGTACCAAACATGTATGGGTACCACTACCTGCCAGAGACTGTGCTGAGTCTTAAAGACTCAGCTTATCCTTTGATGGCCCAAGGAGATGGGTTCCGCTTTGAAACCCATTTTATAGCTGAAGAAACTGAGGCCCAGGCTGGTAAAGACATCTTCCGAGGCCACACAGCATATGGAGCTGGGAGCGGGACCTGGAGAGTGAGCCCAGAACCCTGTGCATCCCCATACCATACCGTGTACAGAAACACTTAGAAATAATGGCATCTACACTGCCCCGCCAAGGCAGAGAGCAGCCTGCGGCCCGTCCTGGAGCCCATTAGACAGGGATAGTGGCCTACGACAGTGGGCTTCTTGGGTGTGGTCTGAGCAGAGCGGTTAGAGAGGAGGGGACAATAATCAGGGTCCCTACATGGCGGCAGGTACCTGCCAACCTCATCATGCCCACCATGGGTCCTGGGCTCAGGAGGTCAGGGTAGTGGCTGGAGAGCTTGGGTGGGCATCAGGGGACGTGGGCTCTACCCTGGCTCTGCCTCCTCTTCCTGTCACTTAACTTGCTGGTCTCAGTAACGCATCTGTAAAATGGGCTCAACCTCCCTCCCTCCCTCTGTCCCCGGGATCTGGGTCTCAGCACCTACCTCTGCTTTAGGGCTGTTTAATGGGAGAAGTGACCGAGGGTGACAGGCACAAGGCCTTCACACACATCCCTGTGCCCCAGAGCTGCTGGAAGCTCTCCCCAGTGCACCCAGGTCAGAGCCACCTGCCTGGCCAGGCCAGAGGAGACCCAGGCCATGCCCTCCCCACATACCGAGGCCCTTCTGCAGGCACCCACACCTCTGGGTGCCAATCCTCAGTGCTCTCCCTCTGCCCTGGTTCTGGGACCAGCTTCACAACACGCAGACAGCTGGTGAATGTGAAGGGCTGACATGCCCTGACCCAGCCTTGCCTGCCTTGCCTACCTTGCCTGTCTGGTGCCCTGTGTCCCCTTGCGGCCTCCTGGGGGAGCTGGCTCTTGCCAACCTGGCCTCCCAGGAGCTGCCTGCCCCAGTCCAGCGCTCTGTGAGACTCCAGCACCTCCCTTGCCCCCCCAAGATTCCCAAGCAGCCTGGGCCTTGGTCATCCAGGGGTACTGGAGTGCTCACGGCGCCCTAAGGGAGCAGGAGCAGAAGCACCTGGCCCCCAGCCAGTGGCCAAGTCATAGCAGCACAGACCATGAGAATGCCCTGGAGTTCCTTCCACCCAGTCCTGGACACACTCCCTGGCCAGCTGTAGGTGGGAGGGAAGCTGGGACCCAAGCATGCGAGCCCCTCCTTTCCTCACAGGGCCACCAGTTTGGGGCCCTTGATGGAGGGTAGGTTCAAACCTGCCAGGGCCTGGGGCTCCTTCCCTGCTGGGTGGTCCCTTCCTCCCTCCTGACCTAGGAGGTGCAGCGCACCCATGATAAAGGGGAACACACTGATGATATCACTGTGAGAAGGTGCGGGGGTGGCAGACCCGGGCAGGAAAGGGGCAGGTGCTGCCAGCAGGTTCACCTGCTCGACAGAGTGCTCTGCACCTCTCTCCTGCTGGCCTCCTGGGTCATCAGGGAGGGAAGCAACTTGCCCCAGGTCACAAGCCTGAAAGTCACGGGTCTGCAGCTGCCTGTCCCTGCAGGACACACAGGCCCAGCCCTGAGCATTCCAACAGGCAGCTGGACCCACATTACCGCCTTGCCCCTGGCCCAGGCTGGGTGTGAGTCACCCAACCGGCTCAGCCAGTTCACCTGGACTGAGCCAGGACTCAGGCTCCCCAGGGCATTCCTCCAGGCTGGAGGCTGGCCTGGAGGAATGAGGAAGGCTGGGATTGGGAGACAGAGAGCCTACGGCATCTGAGCACCCAGATGAGAGAGAGTCTGGAACATTCTCCATGCCAAGATCCCCAGGAGAAGCCAGGGACCAAGGGGTGGGGGACCTGAGCTGGGTCGTCCTGTCCCCTATAGACACCAAGTACCCTAAAACCAGGCCCTGAGCAGGTGCCAGGCACAGCGACAGCCTGGACCCCATCTGTGCTCCTCAGGGGCTCGAGTAAGAACCCAGCCCAGCCTTTCCTGGGTGTTGGGCACCTTGCACCCAGTACCCTGCGGCTCAGCCAAGAGCCTTGGGTCCCAGAAGCTGAGGCAAGCTGAGGCCTAAGTCCTTCCCTCTGAAGGAGGCGGCCTGGAGTGGAAAGTGGGCTCGGATGGCCCAGGTGCAGCTCTGGTGCCTTGAGTTTGGGGGCCTTGAGCAGCCACTTGCTGCCCTGGTTTACCAATAGCACCCTCCCTGCCTGATGCTGGGACTTGTGGGGAATGCAGAGGTGAGGAAATGCCTGCCACCCACAGCTATAAAGCAGGAGGCGTCATCATGGGAAACGATGACTCCCAGGAGGGGAGTGGCCTGCCCAGGGTCCCCCAGCAGGCAGCTGCAGAGCAGGATGTGAGGAACTAAGACACCCTGAGATGAGGCTGGAGCCCTAGCACTGCAGGCCCTGCGTCCCGATATGATAGACAGCTCAGCTGGTAGAAACATCCTGGGCGGCCAGACAGCGCTGGGCCCTGGAGGGAGTCAGCGCACAAGAGAAGAACGCATCAAAACCCCCAGGTTAAAGAGCGAAGGCCAGGCCCCGGCCGGCCATCCCGAGGGATGAGCGACATGTTGTGACTGGTATCCTCACCGGGCTCGATGGAGTCCAGATAGACATCAGTCAGTCACCGGGGTGGGTGACCAGCACCTCAAGACGCATCGCTTGCAAGCAGCGCTCTTGTCCTCTCCTCCTGTGCTTGCGACACAACCCGCTTCCTCACTGCCCAACACTTCCTAAGCGGTTATTCTGGTAACCTTATGGGTTGAACATAATTTTGTTCCCCTCTTAGGCCTGCCTCACGATTCTACCCTATGAAACTTCTGGTAGAAACTGGGGTCCACGACAACATGCTGGGGCCAACCTTCTGTCTCCTGGGACCTGTATCACTCAATAAAAATTCCTACTCTTCCATGGTTCCAAGTCCATTCTTTGATTTTGGAGAACATGAGCTCGGCCTATCTGACGTCTAGCAGGTTGGAAGTCACAGCATTCCACTGTATTGCTTAGAGAACCTGGCTGTGGTCTGACCCTTTCTGAGGGAGAGAGGGGGGCAAAGGCTGCGTTCCCATCCCCCCACCTCCCTCCAGTTTGGGACCTGTTGCCATGCCAGGCCAGGGCCAGCTCCAGCGTTCAGTTTCCTCCCATTCAGGGACAGAGGGTCTCTCCCTCCCCACCCAGGGCCCCCCACACACTGATGCCTACCTAACCAGGGCTCCCCTCCCGTCGCCTGCCAGGCAGAGCTCAAGCCTGGCAGGAGAGTTTCCAGTCTTCCGGAAAACCTGCCTAGAACAATAACTGGGAATTTAAACCGGCCAGAGAACATGGAGCTCAGAGATCGAGTTACTGGGCAGTCAGTGGGGAGCAGAGAGACAGCTGCTGAGAGCTGGAGCAGGCTCGGTCAGGAGCCTCACCTCCGTCTGTAGGCTGGGGGTGGTGACATCAGCTTGCTGTCCTACACCTCAGCTTTCCGCTATAAGCCACGTGTGTTGGCACAAGCCTGTGTTCCCAGCACTCAGGAGGCTGAGGCAGGAGGATCACTGAGTTCAAGGCCAGCCTGGACTGCATAGTGAGACCCTGTCAAAAAGACAGAGCTAGCCGGGCGTGGTGGCACAGGCCTGTAATCCCAGCACTCGGGAGGCTGAAGCAGGAGGATTGTTGTGAGTTCAAGACCAGCCTGAGCTACAAAGTGAGCTTAAGGCTAGCCTGAACTGCATAATGAGACCCTGTCTCAAAAAGACAAAAAAAAAAAAACAAAAAAAAAAAAAAACAAAAAGACAGAGCTGGGCCTCCTGGAGGAGGGCTGGGAGGCTGGGGAGTCCTGGCCTCATAGGATGAGCCTTCATTAAATAGGGTAAGGTTCCCTGGCAGCAGCACCAGGAGCTAAAATTTACCACAGGCCCACCCCTTTGTGCAACTCCAGTGGTTCTCAAAGTGGGGTCCCACAGCATTTCCTAGGATCTTGGGTTAGACATGAATATTCTCCGGTTGCTGCCCACAACCAACAGAACCGGAAGCTCTGGCAGGGGAGGCTTTCGAAACCCTCCAAGCGACTCTCACAGGAGGATCAGACTTCAGGAACCACTGCAGCAGCCCACGACCCACTCCTACCCAGGACCCATCGCTGCTGAGTTTTCTGAGAGCTACTAGGGGAAGGAGAAGTCGCTGAGGGGACAGCCATTAAAGAGTAAAGAGATCCCATGATTAAGTTAATGACACCACAGCCTCCCAGAGATGGGGAGGAGGGTGTGGGGCAGGAGAGAAGCGGGGGGAACGAGAGGGGGAGGGTCAGGAGTCAGACTGTAATTGCAGAGAAAGCGCTCCCATACCTGTAGTGCCCTGTCTGTCTGTCCATCTGTCTGTTTGTCTGTGCCTCTTTTGGAAGTACACCCTCAAAGCCTGCCTCTTCCTTCTGTGGGTTTGCCAGATGACACAAAGGGGCTGGAGCTAAATTTGGGGGTGTGTTCTGGTGCAGAGCAGAGAGAGTCCTCAATCCTTGAATCTACAGAGCCCCTGGCTGCAGGGCCACTTGCAGGAGTTCCCTGCATGCAACTGTGGAGAACTAAACACAAAATCCCACAGATGGCCCAGGTGGCCACTACGGCAGAAGGGACACCCACAAGAGATTCAAGTGGCCCATGCGTGTGACCACAGGCAAGTGCCTAACCAGGTCACCACAGTCTTACAAGAAGGGGCTGGGAAGGGCTCTGGAAAGAGATTGGATCACTCGGAAAAATCCTCCCTGAACAAGCATGAGCCAGAGAGGGCGGGGCAGGGCAGGAAGCGGTTCATATGGTTTGATCCCAATCTGAGGCGTAGGCATATTTTTATTTTATTTTTTAAAAGCCAAAACACCAAACTGCTCACAGTGGTTATCTCTGAGTGGTTATTTCCCCTGCCTGCTCATTCTTCAGGCTACAAATTTTTCCATGAAAACTTTAAGTGATGAAAAAGTTTTGGGGGGTTTTCTGGCCTTTGAGTTCAGAAAGAAATCAAGATTCTTTTTCTCCTTCTTTTAAAAAGCTGAAGCATTTCTTTCCTATGCCAGGCTGAGAGCCTGCGGTCCCCTGCTCCAAGGTACGTCCCCCCCCATGAATTATCCGCATTGAGTGTGGTTGTAATAAGGGAGACCAGGGTCACTCAGTGCGTGGAGTTGCTCAAGCTCTGTGATCGTGTCAGAGCTGTTGGAGATGAACGGTGGTGAGCTTTCCAAGCTCTGAAGTACCCAAGCTGAGTCAGATGTTGTTCGTGGGATCCGATGGGGCAGGTAGGTTAATTGAGTGAACTATGGAGCTGTTCACAACATCAAGATCCTGGGACTCCAGACACAAACCCCTAGCTCTGCTCTCAGCCGCAAGCCCAGAGCACTCAATTCAAGGCTGGCTCAGACGCTGTGGTAAGGGACTCAGCCCTCTGTGTCCCTAGGGTTCCTGGCAGCTCTGGGAAGTTCCTCCCCTCAAGACAAGGGACCTCAGTGACTGCAGGGGAGGGCATCCCCGTTGCCGCTCCAGAGCACAGGCAGCAGCAGTTTCTGCCTGTGGCCAGCACCTTCACCCACTCTGGGCCCAGCTGTGATGCCTGCCTCCCTGGGCCCCCCACAGGCAAGCCGCCAGGAACCCAGAGGTTCCCAGACCCTGTGAGGCAGGGCCAGCCCATGTCTAGGGGATGGGAGAACCCCGGTCACACCCTACTTGCAATTTACCCAAAGAGTGATAACCACAGTGTCTTTGACATGGTCTCCAGCCAACACAGGGGTCCACAGAGCCTCCTGGGCAGCTGAAAGGTTAGGAAGGGCTCTGGGATGGACAGGAACACTGGGAATAGAGGAGACACAGCTTCTCTCCCCCAGTCACTGGGTGTGTTCAGAGAGGCCAAGAGTCACGACACAGAGCAGCCCAAGGCCCACTCATCTGCTGCACAATTTCCAGAAAGAGCACCCCAAGTGATGCCAAGTTATAGGGTCCATTGCAACACCAGTCTCTTAAATCATCTTCTAAAACAGTGATTGGGAGGAGACGACTTTCCAACCATGGAATATCATTACTGTTGTCATTAGCCACAACAAATTAACATCTACCAAGCACCTCCTGAATACCGGGCATCCCTGGAAGTGCCTTGTATGCGTGGGAACACGAATTCCTTTCTCCAAGTGTTTCCGTGCTGAGGGACCTTCACCAGGTAACACCTCCAGTCTTGCTCCATTCCCTTCCTTACTCCTGATGGGAGGAGACACACTGGGCATGCTCCACTGGGCCCCACCTCCTGCAGTCAGGCTTCCTGCGTGGAGCTTGCCCTCTGGAGTGTCTGCTGCTCTGGCCCCTGGGTCCTGCAAGGAGGCAGACTCTAGTCCAGCACTTCCAGGGTCCAGGTCAGTCACTCTGCCAGTTCCAGGACAGGTAGTTAGCAAAGCCCCTGGGCTTGGGATTTGATGCCACTTAGGCAGATCTCTGTAGCGACATTTCCATTCATGCCTCTGTAATCATCTTGGGAACCTGAAGGATTATTATTATAACTATTACTATTATTGTGCCTGGTTCATAGCTGGGAACCCTGAGGCTCAGAGAGGAGATCTCTCCTACCTGACTTCAGCTGCTGCTGGTAAGCTTTCTAAATTCCTCCCAGCTGCAGGGTGGGTCCCCATGTGCAGAGCTGGGTTACTCTCCTATCATATCTGACCTGTGCCCCAGACCTAGGGCCTCGGGACTCCCTTGGTGTCTTCTGAAGCTTTACAGTTGATAGGCACTTCAAACCAGCACTCCACCCCTCCTTTGAAAATACAGGATTTAACAACAAAAACTGCAACATGACCCCAAGTTTCCATGATACATTTTTCTTAGATTATGTATCATGAGAGGTTTTAAAGACTGCTCGATTATATGCATGGGTTATTTTGCTTTTCCTTGAGCATAAAACTAATACAGGCTCCCTGCAGAAGTTTCAGCAAATAGGGGGGAAAATAAAGTCTGTAATCTAATCTGTTGCAACATATACATTTATGAGCATTATCTACATTTTGGCCTCATTGAACACAGGGTGTGGCCGAGGCTGGGACCTGCCGACCTGCCGTCTCTTTGCAGGCTGGCTCAGTGTGGGAGAGAGGCCTGGCCTAGAGGTCCTGTTTGGGATGAAGGCCCACAGTCGGGTCTCAGCTACTGAAGCCAAGTACAGGAGCTGCAGCGGGAGAGTTACAGCTCTTCAACCCACAAAGGGCTGTGAAGTGCCCAAGGTCACTTGGAAAGCGGGGAATGAGCAGAGACACCAACCCAGGCCCCGTGTCCCTGGACTGCTGCTAGTTACCCGGCTCTCCTGTCTCACATCCTCCTTCAGGTAACGGCCATGCTGCTCACAGCTGTGCACAGATGGCACGGACTCGGAGCCAGGCATTGTCTCAGGCGCTTCAGGGACAGTAGCTCGCGTGCACAAGTCGCCACCCAACAGTCTTTGTGGCTGTCCCTTGGTACTCACAAGGGACACAAACCCTGTGGCTGCTCAAGTCCCTTCTATAAAAGGATGCAGGATTCCACATCACCTATACACACAGCCGAGCACTACTTTAAACCATCTCTAGATTACTTATAATACTAATACAGTGCAAGCACTATGCAAATAGTCATCATACTGCACTCTGAGAGACTAGTGACTCTGTCCTCCTTCAGTGAAAAAGCAGCAATTTTTTTCAGGGATTTTGACCTGTGGCTGGTGAAAGTTGCAGACACAAAGCCCATGGACAGCGAGAAGAAGCTGCAGCATGAAGGCCGCTCCTTCTAGGAGCCGAAGCTGATCGAGGGGGCTGCGCGGTTGTGAGCCCGGGGCCACACTGAGGAGCGGCAGCAGCAGCAGCAGCAGCGGGAAATGCTTCACATAGACTGTCCCTGCCTCTGAATCTTCCCAGAGCCTAACCCAGCCCGCACCACACCCCGAGAAGGGGCAGAAGGCTCCGTGGCAGGGCGAGAAGTCAAGCGAGGGGTGGCATCCAGCAGGGGTCTGGCATGGACATCCTGGGGACAGCTCCCTGCCCTCAGCTTGAGCTGCTGAAGAGAATGACACTGTTCACAGATAACTCCTGACGAGAGGGCATCTTTTCTGGCTGAGTCAGGGTTCACTAAAGCCACACTGGTCCTCCAAGGGCCAGGGTGGAGGAAGTCAGTTGTTCCTCTCTCTGCAGGGTAAAGGCCAGGCGTCATAGGGGACGCAGAAGCCCCAGCTAAAACAAGAGAGCAGGCAGCTGTTCCCGCTTTTCTGAGCCAGGATCCAGGAGTAGGGCCCACAGACCTTGCTTCCTGACCTCATTCTTGCCAACGCATCACCAAGAGCCTGGCACCAAGCTTGGTCCTGGTGAGGTTCCCTGGAGGACAACCACTTATTCATTTAACCAGTTCCCACGTGCCTGCTGTGTGCCAGGAATCCAGGACACAGGATGGACGCAGGGAAGTCCCTACCCAGGAGGGTTTCCAGGAGCACACCCAGAGGTCACAGACAGCAGCCTCCTTGGGGGAGGTGACGTTCAGACCCATATCCGCTCACGAAGCTCAGAGTCGTGCTGATGCAAGCCAGCCACCCAGGAAGAGCAGCCAGCGTCACAGAGCCGGAAGTGACTAGTCCTGCCTGGGGACACACATGTGCGCTGGGTCTGCACAGAGGGCCTGGGCCACAGGCACATCAGCTCTCATCATGTGGGCATTTACGAGCCAGGAAGAAGACTGCTGAGAGTTTTGCAAGCACTTTTGTTTATTGCATCCTCAGGATGTTTCAGGAGGTCATTAACATTAGCATCCTCGACTTATGATTTGGAAAATAAAGCTCTGAAAGGGTGCCAGAGGGTGGGCATAGTGGTGCACGCGTGCAGTCCCAGCACTCAGGAGGCTGAGGCAGGAGAACTGCTGCAAGTTTGAGGCCAGCCTGGGCTACATAATGAATTCAAAGCCAGCTTGGACTATACAGGGAGAATCTATGTTCAAGCAAGCAAACAAACAAACAAGTAAACAAGCAAACAGAAAGAGAGGGTCACATAGATAGGGCCAGGCAGAGCCAAGACTCTAGTTCCCAAGTTCTGGTCTGTATTGCCACACTAGTTGGGCTCCAGGGATGGGGCAGCTTGGCAGGAGGTATGGGGGATGGGGGTACAGGGAGGGGGCAGGGAAATTACTTGCTTATCTGCGGGGAGTTGCCGAGCTAGGCGGCCTCAGTGTGCACATGCGCATAGGCAGGCAGCTGCACACATTCCCTCTGTCACCAAGGCCAGATCCTGGTCCTGCAGGCCCCTGAAAGCCATGTGAAGAGTGGGGGCACTGGCAGGGCAGGGCAGGGCAGGGCAGCCCAGCAAGGACAAGGGACTTTTCTGCATCACACAGTGCACAAATAGCAGAGCTGGAACCCATTCCAAGAGCCAGAACACAGGCCTCTTTGCCCCTCAGCTGCCTCTCTGTCAGCTTGGAGTGAATCAGCTGCTGCCAGGAAGCTGCCAGGGTAGGAGAATCCCAGAGGGTGTGGAGTAACCCAGGAGCAAGCTGCTCGAGGGATCCCAGCTGGGCTGGGGCACTGACTTTGCAGGCAGCATCAGGGGTCGCGGGCTGGGGAGCAATGCACCTTACAGCTCTGGCCCTGTTCACCTCCAGGCTTCCCTCCAGCCCTCAGAGTCCTACCTGCAGGAGGGAAAGCTGGTGGGCAAGGCTGTTCCTGCCGAGCTCAAACTGTCTCCTCGCCTCTTCCACCTCTTAGAGTGAGCTCAGGGCCATCTGATGTTCCCTAGCTTCCGGTGGGGTGAAGGCAGTGGCTATAATGGTTAGGAGCAGGCGCCACTCCTGAGCACCAGGACCCCAGGGCTCCACACCGGAAGTCACACTGCTTGGCTGGGCACCAGGAGGGGCCATCTAGTCTTTGGGGATCAGGGTTGGGTCCCCTGGGTGGAGGGGGACAGTTAGAAGCAGCTTCCTCTTCTAAGGTTTGAGCCCCGCAGAGAGAGCTGAACTCCAGAGAAGGCCAAGGGAACCAAGCTCTGCTTGGTGGGAAACGCACGCCACAGTAGGTGCTCTGTCAGCGCCATGACCAGCACCGGCCTGGCTGGGACACTCCTTCCCTCAGGCTCTACCCTTCTGTGCCCCAGGCCAGAGCCTCTTCTTTTATCCCAGCTGTGCAGGCCCCTCTTGTTCATCAGCACAGCCACTGGCTCTTTATCCCATAGTCTTCGGGTCCCCACTGCAGCACCCCTGGCACAGTCCCGCTCTCCTCAGAGCACTGCACTCTGTCATGTCACTCCCCTGCTCCAAAACCTTTGGGCGCTCCCATTTTCTACAACACAGAAGCAAGTTTCTCACCTTAGTGTTTGACACCTTTCATGGCTGCTCCTACTGGCCATTCCCACTGTACCTGCCCTGCAGGCCCAGACTTCAATTGGCCTGGAAGACCTAGCAGTTTTCTGAGAAGCCCCAAGTCAGGGGACCCCCCCCACCCTTTGCCAGTCACCCTCTTCTGCCAGATATGCTGTCTTGGCTCAGGCTGCCCTACCAACCCTTCAGGCCCTAAGGATCCCTCTAGCCCTCCTGTCTCATATCTTGTGTGAGAGTCCTGCTGTCCTATCAGGAGTGTTCCCAGATAGTAAACAATCTCAGGGCTTGGACCTTGCTGTTTTTTATCTCAGGAGTCAGGTCAGTGGTGGGGCTCCCATTAGATATTCGCTGGGCACGGTTTGCAATGCATACCCCACCATACAGAGCAACACCTACCAAGCCCTCTCCCTCTCATGAGGCCAACCCGTCGAATGCCCTGAAAGCCTTGCACAGGGGACACCATTCCGCATGTCAACCCAAGCCCAACTATGCAGAAAGCCCTGCTCAGGACTCACTTCTCACCCCTGACCTGCTTTCTCCCCTCTTCTGAATGTCTCCCCCTGCCCTACCTCTACATGCACCTCATTTCTGCCACCTGGACAGCCTTCAATGGGACAGTCCCAGGGTCCTTCCTGGCTTGGCCCCAGTGTTAGGCTCGACTTGCTAGATCTCACAAGGGGAAAAGAGCACCTCAGTGTCCCTTGTGCTCAGCCCTGCTCAGATGGGCACCGGGTGCCCACGCTGCCCCTCACCTCTGCCCCAAACAGAGCATGTGGTGGAATTGCTGGAGTTAGCTACCTCTCAGTTCAGACCATGAGAGCCCACTCTTGCATGTGAGTGACCTTCCCTTCCCCAGCAAGTACGTGGAAGGGACAGGGAGCCCTCACTGTGGGCAGCTCAGGGTGAGGACATAGGTAGTGTAGCTGTTCACCTCCTTGTCCCCCAGCTCTGTCTCCTGTCCTTCAGGTGATCGGTAAATAGTTTTTTTGGTTATTGTGTTGAAAACCAACCAACGTCAAACAACATTACACAAAACTCAGCAGTCTTTGGCTAAGGTGACTGTCCCCAAACCCAAGCAAACAGAGCAAGGTTGGTGGCAGGTGGCAGCTTCTGGCCCCCACAGGGGCAGCAGCGGATTGCATCCATCAGAACAGCCATTGTGTGAGGGCTCCCTGGGTGCTGGCACCTTGCTAGACACTGTGCGGGATCCATTCTATTCACCTGTTGCTATGGTGTCAGGTTCCGTCAGTCCTCGCAGAGGAGGAAACTGAGGTTTGGGGGCAAAGGTGGGACCTACATTAGGTTTGATTCCAATGCCCAAGCTCGTGACAACAGACCTAAGATCCCAGCTGCCACGGCCGGGGAATAAAGTAGGCACCCCCTCCAGGGACAGCCTCCAGCCTCCAGAGCTAGCTCTGGGACTGCATTTGCCTTGGAGCCCCAGTTCGATGGGAGTTTCCCTTCTTCTCCCCATTTGCCCCATAAGAACTGCTCCTTCCGGTCCCTCCCTGCCTCTCGGCAGCTATCTGGAAAAGCCCCACTGAATTTCCACTGGAAGTCCCAGGGGCCCCTCGGGGAGCTGTGAAGACCTGGGAGGGGAGAGAAAAAGCGAAAGCTCGCTGTCTTGGGATCCCCTCGCCAAGGTTCATGAGTTAGAGTCCCACCCGAGTAAACAGTGTGCTCTTTGAAGCAGTAGCTGTGCTGTCCACCCTTCTGTTTGGAGAGCAACTGGGGCGGAGCAGCGCGACCGGACCTGGTGGCAGCCGTGGCTCAGTCGCTGTGTCCCTCTGGGCTGCCAGCGCTCACCTTCCGGGCTCCCGGAGCTCACCTAGCCCCACTTCCTCCTCCAGAAACCTGAAAGGCCCAGGGCCAGGAGCGGGCCGGATCCAGAGCCATGCAGCTGGTACACGGAGGGGATCAAGAATTAGGGGCAGAGGGAATCGGAGGCCAACACTCCATCCCACCACCAGCTGTTCTCGTCTGTCACTTGTTGCAAGAAAGAAAGCTGACGGAGCTGGCTGCTGAAGCGCAGGCAAAAACTAACTGGAGCTCGCGCCGGGGTCTCTCGGCCCCCCTTCTCACCTGCTGGCTCTTCTTTTTTGCTCCGCGATGCAAGCAAATCCTGCGTAGCCTGCTCGAGTCCCAGTCCTACTTCCTGCTCGGGTCACTCCGCGGTCTCTGAGGCGGTAGGGGAACGCAACCGCCGCGGCCCCGCCCCGCCCCCAAGGGCTCCGCCTCGGACACGCCCCCGTGCCCTGTTGGAGGCAGTTTCCCTCCAACAATACCAGGCTCCGTGAAGCCACGCCCCATAAAGCCACGCCCAGGAACGCCCCTGAGGCCCCGCCCCCTCCGTGGCCTCTGTTTTCCACCCTACCAGACCCGTCTGCCCGCCTTGTACTCTGCCCTGGCATCGCGTCCCCTCGACCTGCCCACGCATAGTCCTAATAACGGTCTGGTTCGTCCCTGTAGGCCTCCCTGTCTTCCCAGGTGACTCCCAGGCCGCAGGGGCCCTCGCGTCGCTCCGCCTACTACCCTCTACTGGGACAACCCCTTCCTCCCCCCATCCTGTGGGCTCCTGGCAGCCCGGGCTCAGGGCTGCAAGCCAGGGCCCCCATGCCGCATTCCAGGGCGGGCGCATCCGGGTGCAGCCTGGAACGGCGTGGGAGCGGATTGCGTTCCAAGTCTGGGCCTAGATCAGGAGACAGCCCGAGCTTTCTGAAAATACAAAAGCTACCATGCATTGCACTGGGACAGGGTACAGGCCAAACCCTTGTGGACACACAAGTGGCCCCCGTTTTATTGATGCACAACCCAAGGAACAGAGTGGCAGCTGTCGTGGTCTGGAAGCCCCACGCTGGAGACAGAGTGACAGCATCCAGCCCAAGCCCTGAATCACAGGCTTGATGCTGTCAGGCCTGCCCAGGCTGGCCCCCTGCATAAGTGGCCTAGGGCCAGCATGGTGGGGAGCCTGCCAGAGGCTGGGAGGAGGGGTGCATTGGCTGGCTCTCTCCCTCTAGCAGAAGTGGCCCAGAACTAGTTGGGTTTTAGGAGATCTCCTGATGACTGTGCCCCAACTCAACAAGGCTGCTCCAGGGGATGGAGCGAGGGCAGGGGAGCTGGCGGATGGCCTGGGCCATAGCCTGCATCGCAGCTGACAAAGCTTTTTCACCGCATTACCTCACCAGCACCCCACAACCAGCCTGTGGGGAGGGCTGTGCCTGGGCCTGCTTTGCATGGGTGCAGCTGGTCAGGAAGCCAGACCCCACCCCGCACAGGGGTTCTGAGTGTGGTCCTGGGTCCAAATCATCCTTTTTTATCTGGGAACTTGTTGGGCGCCTGTACTCTGAATCCCAAACTTATCCGTGAGAAACTCTGGTACCTGGAATAAGACCCAGGGCCTTCACCCTGAGCTGCTCCCCAGCCCCTTTTTTCTTTTGAGACTATGTCTCTTAGGGTGCTTACATTGCCCAGGCTGGACTCAAACTTCTGATGCTTCATGCTGGAGTTTAAGAATCAGTAGTGAAGCAGGGAGAGGTCTGAGTGTTACCCAGGCCGAGGAAGCCTCTGGGGGCCTCCCAACACAGGGACGCTTAATTTCTCTGGAATAAGCTCCTTTAAGGGAATACGAAGACGTGACACAGAGCCTACGGAGATGGAAAGTGCTGGTGCTCATGAAGTCTTTGGCATGCTGCTTGGACACTGTTGCTCAAGGAATGTTTTCTTTCCAGTAAAAAGTCTGTTTTATAGAATTTTTGTGCCAAGTCATGTAAGTGGGGCTGAGGAATCCTTTCCAGCCAGCAGTGTCCTTCTGGGTTGTCCTTCCCACCAAAGGGCAGCATCTGTCCTACAGAGACCCTGGTCTAGCAAGCTCTGCTGGGGAGTGGATGCCCCTGCCTGCCCAGGGACCATGCTTTGAGGGTCACGGTGCCCTCCTGTCTGGGACGGAGCTCCAGCTCCTCCCCATCCCACCTACGAAGGGGTCGTAAAAGGCCCTCTGTCATCCTCCACGGCCCCATGCTGGGGGTGTTGGTGACAGCGACTTGCCGCTGGCAAAGCAGCTGGCTTCCACCCCGCTTCCCTCACATGGGTCACATCTGCTGCCCCTGCCTGTCTCTGCCACTTCAGATTAGAGATGGAGTCAGTTGTAGGGTCAGAAGGCCAGTACTCAGGCAGCTTTCGGAGTCTGCCGTGCCCACCCTGGGTGTCCCCAGGGAGTTCCTGGCCCAGAGCATCGTCTTGTTATGTAGACCTAGACAATCCCCAAGTTGGGAGTGTGAACCGAGCCCCGAAATCCTTGCACCTGTACACTTATCAAACCGGAAGACAAAACGTTACTGTCCTGCCTTGGCAGATGTCCTTTGTAACCATCCAGAAGACCTTGCTTGATTTGAGAATTCCCGGACTCTAGAACTCTGTGCAGGTCCATGGGGGTGTGGAAGGGCCAGCCCAGCCCATCCACCCTGCCTCTTGTCCTGCGTTGCTCTCTGTGCTGTGTCACAGTGACCCAGGCCTCAGCACAGGGACACAGCATGCACATGCCCTCTTGCCCGGACCTGCCTCCCCTCAGCTGTCACCAAGCCTGGAGCCTCAAGGGTCAGCCATGAGGTAGACGCCTCCTGAAGCACACCCAACCTCTCTGTGTGGCTGTCCCCATATTGTCCCCTTTCCCTCTGCTAGCAGAACCCAGCTTGGACACAACCTACATGGGCATCTTGCTGGGTAGAAAGCAGACACATTTCTAGCAAGAGACTCCATCTATGGTGG
The DNA here is from genome assembly GCA_004027165.1 of Ctenomys sociabilis. NCBI lineage: Eukaryota > Metazoa > Chordata > Mammalia > Rodentia > Ctenomyidae > Ctenomys > Ctenomys sociabilis. The sequence goes on along the minus strand of PVKA01019549.1, from coordinate 22,064 downwards.
AATTGATTCCTGAGCTTCCTGCAGAGCAGAAGCCAGGGGTTCTGGAGAGCAGAGGCGTTGGGAGGAGCCACTCTAGGAAACCCCGATAGGTGACGTCAAAGGGCCAGTGTGGAGGCAGTGGGATGATGAGCCTCTCAGATTCAGCCCCCGCCCCCAGCAGCAAAGCTCTCCTGCAGCGGATCTGCAGGTCCCTGTTGGCAGGTTCTTGTTGATACCTGGGCCCAGCCAAGGCCCCACAGCTTTTGTGCAGCTCTGGGAGGTAGAGAACTGGTGCCATATATGCTTCTTATTGCTCTTGCATTCATCCACTTTGCACAGCTATAACAGAATCCCCGGGGCCAGTAACCTTATAAAGAAAAGAGGTTTGTTTTGGTTCTGAGGGTCCAAGGTTGAGGCTCACATCTAATGTTGTTTGTGGGAGGACCTGGGGGTCTCAATGGACATCGCAGGGCAAGTCTCAAGGAATGTGCACATATGTCTCCTTCTGTGTCCCTCCTCCTTGTAGCAGCTTTTGTTTGTATGTTTCTTGTGTAGCCCAGCTACATGGGCTGGCCCTGAACTCACTGTGTAGCCCAGGCTGGCCTCAAACTTGCAGTGACCCTCCTGCCTCTGCCTCTTACAAGTGGGATCTTGTATGCACCACTGCACCCAGCTCCCCCCTCTTCTTGTAGGATTGCTTTGTGGGGGCTAACCTACAGTCAGCTTAAGTCATTGGAGAGGGGGTTAGATTCCAACAAAAACCCCTGGGTGCTACTCAAACAGCTCTCGAAGCATGTGCTGTATCCCAATCCTTGCTGTGTTTGCTCAGCCCTCAAGAGTGTAGTTTGGTGATCTTGGGCAGAGAGGTCTCGTCTGTGGTCCAGGCATGGGTAGCTGGCTCTCTGGGGACAGAGGTCCCTCTTGGGGCCCCTGCACTCACCTGGGTTGCAAGCTGCAAACCCAGAGCTCGCCTGGCTCTGGGGATCCTGGGCCTCTTGTCCTCCTAAGTGGCTACTTCAGGAGGCATCCTCCCAGGGGGCTGCCAGGCTTTGGAGCATCATGTGTCATCTCATGACCTAGTTTGGGGGTCAGGTGACATTGTTCCTTTGCAAGGGATGAACCACCCAGAGCCCACGCCCTCTGTCCAGCTGTCTGAAGCCAGTCTTGAGGCCAACACCATGCCTCGCCTTCTGAGCGGTCTGCATGTGCCCCACTGAAGGATGCCCAGAGCGCTCTAGGTGGGAGTCCCCGGGGTGCCACAGGGGTCTAGAGTCGTTTGGGGACTGGGAGATGATGAGGACGGCTTTGGGAATCTGAGTCTGCAGAGTGGCCAGAGAACTTCCTCTGATTTGGAGCTGGGAGCCTGAATTTAACTCACCTTAAAGCAAGAAACACATTTCTTCAGTTCTAAGCACAGAGTTTGCACCTCCCTCCCATCTAACAGTGCTCCCTGTTTGGCTTTTCTTTACCTTATTTGGACTTTTGAGATATGGTCTCACTCTGTAGCCCTGGCTGGCCTTGAATTCTTGATGATCTTCCTGCCTCAGCCTCCAGAGTGCTGGGCACATGCTACTGTCGCTGTGTGCCACTGTCGCTGGCACTTTCTTTGAAGTCATAATCTTAGGTCACACTCGTTCCCTCGTGGGGACACTGAGGAGGCCTGTGCTCTTTGCATGCCCAGAGGCAGAAGGGAGGCTGAGGGTGGGCTGCCTGCCCAAGGGTGCACTCTGTAGACAGCCACCATCCTGAGAGCAGACCTGATTCTCGGGGGTGGCAGTGGAGGCTCAAGGGGCAAACTGGGCAGTGCCTAGGGAGCAGATTCTGAGCACTCAGCCCTCTGCGCCACACCCCAAAGCCCACACGAGTCCAAGAGTTTCCCACTGGAGCAGCAGAGGTGACTGCCCTGATGTCGGGCTGGGAAGCCACTCCTCCTGCACTTGAAGGAGCCCAGCAGGGCTGCTGACGTCTCTTTCCTGGCCAGAGGATTTAGTGGGGCTCTGAGCTCTAACCCTATGACAGTCAGGTGGTCAGGTGGCGCTGCGCTAGGCCACATTCCTCGCAGAGCCTGGGGCGAGGCTCATCCTCCACTGAGTCACTCAGGAAGGACCCTGAGGGCTTGCTCCAACCTGCCCTGCCCTGCAGCCTCGGATCTTCTGCTGTCCACCTGGCCTCAGGGGCCTTGGGCAACCCTAGGGCCCAGTTGCTGTAGCAATGACAGCAGTAACAATGACCGTGTCATTGGAGCAGTCCCTGAGATTTAGGCCTTCGCAAAACGATTCACTTGAACATGGAGAATCAATCTGAGAACTGGCCGTCTGTAGAAGCTGCTTCTCTGTCACTGGGACGCATACTTAAGGTTCATGATATAAAGGAGGAGAGGTCTATTGTGGCTTAGGTTCCAGAAGGTCCAGTCCATGGTAAGCTGCTTCAAGGCAGAAAATCATGGTGGAAGGTCTGGTGGAGCCAAGCTTCTCAAATCATGGCAGCCAGGATAGGGAAAAGCCAGAAAGGCAAAGGCAGGGAACAGGTGTACCTCAAGTCTCTTCCCTGTGGCCCAGCCAGCCACACCTAGAAGTGTGCTTTACTGATCTAAGTGTCTCAAGCCAATCAGGCTGACAGTCACAATGAACTGTCACACAGTCATGCAGAAGACGCTCCGACTCCGCCCGGTGCCAGTGCCTGCCGAGCACACAACCAAGATGGCTCTTCCTTCTCACACATCAGGGTCTGTGAAGAGCCTTCCTCTGGGTAGCCAGCCAGGGTCCGAGTCCCTTCGCCAAGTCACCAGACAAGCCCTCTTGCACTACGGCCCATGGAGCCTCCACGTGAGACCTTACGTGGCCCTTGGTGGTTTTCATCCCAGCAGCAATGGACATTGCTCCAGAGACAAGCCAACCAGAGAGAGGCTCTGCCCGGGGACGGCCTTTGTCTCCCATCCTTACACAGGGCATAAAGCTTACCTGTTTATGAATGTATTTTATAACTTCTGCACTTGGATCACCACTCAAAACTTAAATACTGGGGGGCCAAGGAGATGGCTCAGTAGAATAAGTGCTTCCCTGGCAAGCGCAAGGGCCTGAGTTCAATCCCTAGTTCTGCAAAAAGCAAAATAAAAAAACAAACATTTAAATGTCTAGGTGTGGTGGCCCACACCTGTCATCCCAGCACTAAGGAGGCTGAGGCAGGAGGAAGACTGAATTCAAGGCCAGCCTGGGCTACATAGTGGGTTCAAAGCCAGCCTGACCCTGTCTCAGAACAAGAACAAGAGCAACAACAAACAACTGTGAACTGATCTGCTCCATATTTTCCTGTTACTTTGTTCTTTTTCCTTGGGGGGGGGGGCAAACTTCATGGTGGGGGCTGGGCACCACGAAGAGGTCCAAGCTTACGATCTAGTATACGCTGGCTTACCGAATTATAGATGCTATGTGTGCACCATTTTACTAGTTGTTTTCTATTATGACTCATGCAGAAAAGTAATCATTTAAAACATTCACTACAAACCAAGTATAGTAATGTACACCTGTAATACCGGCTATGGGGAAGGCAGAGGCAGGAGGATTCCAAGTCAAGGCCAGCTTGCACAACTTGGCAAGAGTCTGTCTGAAAATTAGGCACAGACACTGTCTCCCTTGAACGGGGAAGATCCCTACATTCAGAAAGGGGAGTTGAAAGTTGTGTTTTTCAGCAATTAAAAATTGGTGGGGCTCTTTCCCATCTTGCAAGATGGCAGGTGAAAAAACTGAGAAGCCAGACACTAAAGAGAAGAAACCCGAAGCCCAGAAGGCTTCTGCCAGTAGTACTAGTAGAAAGGGTAAGGTGAAGAAAGCAAAGAAGTCCAAGAAGGGGCAGCCCCACTGCAGCCGAGATCCTGTTCAGGTTAGAGGAATTGGTAGATACTCCCGATCTGCTTTGTATTCCAGAAAGGCTTTGTACAAGAGAAAGTGCACAGCTGCTAAATCAAAGGTTGAGAAGAAAAGGAAGGAGAAAGTTCTTGCTACGATCACAAAACCGGTCGGTGGGGACAAGAATGGAGGTAGCCGGGTGGTTAAGCTTCAAAAAATGCCTAGGCCCCTGAAGATGGGCCCCGAAAGCTCTTGAGCCATGGCAAGAAACCCTTCAGTCAGCATGTGCGGAAACTGCAAGCCAGCATCACTCCTGGCACCACCTTCATCATCCTCACCGGGCGTCACAGAGGCAAGAGAGTGGTCTTCCTGAAGCAGCTGGCCAGGGGCTCGCTACTTGTGACTGGGCCTCTTAGCCTTAATCGTGTTCCTCTACGAAGAACACACCAGAAATCTGTCATTGCCACCTCTACAAAAATTGACATCAGCAAAGTGAAAATCCCCAAACACCTCACTGATGCCTACTTCAAGAAGAAGAAGCTCCGGAAGCCCAGGCACCAGGAGGGTGAGATCTTTGACACGGAGAAAGAGAGATACCAGATTTCAGAGCAGCGCAAGGTGGATCAGAAAGCAGTGGACTCACAGATTTTAGCAAAAATCAAATCTGTTCCTCAGCTCCGGGGCTACCTGCGATCTGTTTTTGCTCTGACAAATGGAGTTTATCCTCATAAATTAGTGTTCTAAATTTCTTACTAAGAACCTAATTAAATAACTG
>PVKA01019549.1:0-17365 GCA_004027165.1 Ctenomys sociabilis | reverse complement strand
TAAAATTGGTGGGGTTAGGGAGATAGCTAGGTGGTCTAAGTGCCTGCCTGGCAAGCCTTGGTACCTGGATTCAATCCCTGGTACCGTATGCTGCATTGGCCCTGGAGCTCTGGGTGGGCCAAGCTGGCTACTGAAGCCGGGAGTGGTGGCTCATGCCTATAATTCCAGTGCTGGAGAGGCTGATACAGGAGGGTCACTGTGTGTCTGAGCGACACAGGGAGACCCTGTACCAAATAAATAATTTAAAAAATCAAATATTTTCTTTTAAAATATTAGGAAATTTCACATTAGCGTTTGAATGATGGCTTCTATTGTAAAACAGGAAGATGCAGACATCTGGATGCAAACATCTGGATGTGGGAGCCACCAGGATAGCCTCTGGCTCACCCGACTTGCGGCTGCTGCTCCAGCTGGCCACAGTCCCCATCTGTCCCTGTCAGGGTTCAGTGGACACCAGGCCACCTGCATCCCATGGGCACCGGGAGAGGTCACAGGACGCCGCAGACTCGGGGAGCGGTGGGCAGGGGACGCTGTGCGCTCTCTCTTCCCAGCGGCGACCTCTTGGGAAAACTGAGGGGTGCTCAGGCCTCTGGCTCCAAGGTGGATGGGTTAGCTGGGCCCAAGTCGCTTTACCAGTGGGGATGGAGAAAGGAAGGGAGAGGAGAGAGCAGAGAGACACATCACCGCTGGGCTTCCCTTCAGAGTAAGTGTCTGTCAATCGGTAAAATAGAAAATGGAATTAAGCAACAAAGAAGAGCCCAAGTCCTGCAGGAGTCTATAAGAAATTTAGAAAGGGTCTAACGCCACTGTGCCTCAAACTCCTTAGTGAAATTGAAAGGGAAGCAATACTCTCAAAGACATCTCTGGAAGCAAGCAGTCCCCTGGTACCAAAACCCGAGAAGGATCCAATCAGAAAAAGAGAACTGCAGGCCAGTCTCCCTAGCGAACACAGATGCAGAAATTCTCAATAAGATGCTGGCAAACAGAGTACAGCTGCTCATCAGGGAAATTATACACCATGACCAGGGACGGCTCAACATACGTGCATCGATAAATGTAATACACCACACAATGATATCAATAGATGCGGAAAAGCCATGCGAAAAAGTCCAAAACCCATTCATGATAGAACCCTAAGAACACTGGAGTAGGAAGTCTTCATCTCAAACTGATAAAATCCATCTGTAACAAACCAACAACCAACATTACCCTAAAGAGACAAAGACTGAAAGCTTTCACTCTAAAATCAGAAACAAGAGTATCTACTGTCTCCACCCCATTCTATATAGTTCTAGAAAAATTAGTCATAAAGAAGAAATAAAAGCAATGAGGATAAAAAATGAAGAAGTGAAATCATTATTCTTTGAAGATGACGTGATACTTTAACAGAAGATCCCCAAAACTCTACTAAAAGACTTCTGGATTTAATGACCAAATTCAGGTACACAGCTGGATACAAAGCCAGCATTAAAAAATGAATAGCAATCCTGTACACAAATAACAAACTCATTGAGAGAGAAATTAGAGAAACAACCTCTTATGCATTGGTACTTAAAAAAGTGAAATACGTAGTAATCAATCTAACAAAAGAAGTAAAAGATACCTGAAAACTACAGTACTCTGAGGATATCAGAAAATGGGAAGATGTCCCTTGCCCTTGGGTAGGAAGAACCAACATAGTGAAGATGGTACTGCTGCTGAACATAGGGGTGCACACCTGTAATCCCACCACTCAGGAGGCCGAGGAAGGAGGATCGCTGGGAGTTCTAGGCCAGCTTAGGCTACATAGTGAGTTCAAAGCCAGCCTGAACTACATGGTGAGACCTTGTCGAAAGAAAGAAAGAAAGAAAGAAAGAAAGAAAGAAAGAAAGAGAAAGAAAGAAAAAGAAAGAAAGGAAGGAAGGAAGGAAGGAAGGAAGGAAGGAAGAAAGAAAGAAAGAAAGAAAGAAAGAAAGAAAGAAAGAAAGAAAGAAAGAAAATGCACATACTCCCAAAATTTCTGTATAGATATAACCTGTCTTAGTTACACTTCTCTCATTGCTGGGACAAATACCCAACACCCAAATGAGGGAAGGAAAGGTTTATTTAGCTCACAGTTACTGAAAGTTTCAGTCCACATTCAGCTGGCTCCAAGGCAGAGGGGCAGGTGGCAGGGAGCAGCAGCCCATGGCCGCTGAACAGCAGCTACTAAGAGCAATGGCTGCTGAAAGCCTGTCTCTCTGTCTGTTATTTTACACTCAGGCTCTCTGCTCCAGGCTGGGGAAGTACTCACACCCATAATCCCAGCAGTACTAAAACCTATAATCGTAGCCTTGGATCACACATAATCCCAGTGGATCATGAGTTAATCACAAACTCTAGAAGTTAACCCAATCCTGATCAAAATATCATCAATGTACATATCTCACAGAACTAGAGAAAACATTCCTAAAATTTATTTGAAACCAGAAGGGACCTAGAGCAAAAGCAATTCCAGGCAACAACGGCGACGCAGGGGGTCATCATAATTCCTGATTCGAAATTACACTGCAGAGCAATGGAACAAAAATAGCGTGGTACTCCGAAAACCAAAATAAAAACAAAAGCCAGACTCAAGGACAAGTGGAACAGATTAGAAGATGTTGACACAACTCCAAATACATTCAGTCACCTTATCTCTGACAAAAGGGCCAAACACATTCACTGGAAGAAAGCCTTTAACAAGTGGTGCTGGAAAAACTGGCTTTCCCCATGCTAAAGGCTAAAACTAGACCCACATCTGTCACTGTGCACTAAATTAAAACAGAAGTGGATCAAAGGTCTAAATATTAAAAGAGAAACACTAAATCTACTGGAAGAGAAAAGCAGTAGAAACATTGAAGACAGAGCTATAGGCAGAGGTCTCGTGAACAAAATCCTGACTGCAAGGGAAACATTACAGAGAATCAACAGCTGAGATCTCGCTGTGTTAGAAAGCATTTGCACAGCAAAAGCAATCAACAGGGCTGGGGAGATGGCTCAGTGGAATAAGCGCTTCCCTGGCAAGCTCAAGGGCCTGAGTTCAATCCCCGCTTCCACCAAAAAATAAAACAAAAAACAAAACAAACAAAAGCAATCAACAGAGTGAAAAGACAACCCATGGAATGGGAAAACATGTTAGCCAGCCATCTCTCAGACTCAAGACTAAGATCTAGAATGTATAAAGAACTGAAAGCATTCGGGCCCTCCCAAGTTTAAAGGCTCAGTTTAACAATGGGCATCTGAAATGAATACACATCTCTCAGAGGAAGAAATGCATGCCTGTAATCCCAGCACTCGGGAGGCTGAGGCAGGAGGATTGTTGTGAGTTCGAGACCAGCCTGAGCTACAAAGTGAGCTTAAAGCCAGCCTGAACTGCATAGCGAGACCCTGTCTCAAAAAAACAAAAAAAAAAAAAATAAATAAATAAATATATGAAAAAATATTTGACGTCACTGGTCATTTGAGAGATGCAAATTGAAACAACGCCGAGATTTCATCTCAGCCCCCAAAGAATGGCTCTCACCAAGAAGTCAACCAATAACAAATGCTGGAGCTGCTGTGGGGGGAAGGAAGCCTTTTCCACTGCTGGTGGGTGTAGGCCGGTGCAAGCACTATGGAAATCAGTGTGGGATTCCTCAAAAAACTATAGTTAGAAGTCTCATTGGGCCCAGTTAGTACCTTTCTGGATATCTTCCCAGACGAAAATTGGGCCCGATTGTTTTCAGTTCTTTATGCATTCCACGGTAATACATATGTGTCCATGTTTATAGCACTCTTTGTAATAGGCACATCTTGGAAATGGCCCAGACGCTCATCAACCAATAAGTGGATGTAAAAGATGCAGTTTCTTTATACAACGGAGTACTACTTTGCCATGAAGAAGAATCGACTTGGACCTTGAGACAGTACTCTTAAGTGAACTAATTAGACAGGCATGTGTACATACCGCAGCCCTTCTCTGGCGTGAGAAACCGAAAGTGTATGTAAGAGCCAAAATGTGCGGTAGAAATTGTGAAACAGGAAGAAATTGTTCGAAAGGAAAGGGGAACTAGGGAAGGGGGAGGGAGAAAGAAAGGAAGACGTAGAAAAACCGAATGAGAGAAGGATAAAATAGAAATGAAACTTTGTAAATGAGGAGGGGAAGAGGGGATTTAAGGGAGGGGAGTGGGAAAGAAAGAGGAATCTAAGTCTATGAGGTACGGGTGTAGATCCCTTATGCTGAATGCGATCTTTATGTTTATCTAAACAGTACCAAAAAACTTAATAAGAAAAACGTGAGCTTTTATCGCCCTCTGGTGCCCACAAGGCTCAGTGCAGCTAAATCCAAGTACCGAGAGAATAGAAAAAAAGGCCAGGGGAGTGTCCTGAGTCCCTCAGGGCCCGGGGGCCTGAAGGACCTGAGAACTATTCTCTTGTGTTTAATTTTATTTTTGATTTATCTGTTTTTGAGAGTGGATCTTGCTATGTACTCCAGGAATTGAATTCACTGCACAGCCCAGCCCAGTATGGTTTTGAACTCGTGGTGATCTTCCTGCCTCAGCCTTCTGAGTGCTGGGGATTCAGGCATGCCATCCGCCCCTGTTGTCCTCGTGAACCAAAGGGACCCTCAGCCACAGACCTCGTCCCCCTGCACCGTGAGGCTCCTGTCGCCCCAGCTCTCCCTCCTGAGTGAGCCCATGGCCAAGGCGGTGTCGTGATCCTGCAGGGCACAGCCCTCATGTGCCTGTTTGGGACATGTTTTCTAGGGCATGCAGAAGTTCAGGTGAAGCTCCAGAGTTCCTCGTGCCTCCGAGACCCCAGGCCCTTTGCACGTCCCCCTCTCTCTGCTAGCTGTGCTGCTCCCAGCCCTCCACGAGAAGCAGCTGTGTGAGAGATGGAGCCAGCCCCACTTCCAGTCCCGACCGCGTTTCTCCAGCTGTGTAGCCCTGGCCAGGACGCGCACCTTCTCTGATCGTTCACTCCATCTGTGAAATGAAGCTGCTGACAGCGCTGCCCCTTAGGAGCTCTGGGAAGATTACTGAGTTACCGGGGAGAGCAGTTTGAGCTATGCCTGGCTGCGTGTTTTCTGAGGGCGCAGATCTTTCCGTGTTTGTCCCCTCCCTCAAACCCCACCTGGCTCTTGTCTGCAGAGCCCTGGCGTCCACGGCGTCGCGTCGCGCTCGTGGCGTCCACCAGGTGGCGCCCGCGACTGCTTGGGGATAGACGCGTCTGGAGAAGCTCTGCGAGGGCAGCAGGTTCTAGGCTGGGCCCTAGGCCCAGGCTGGGGGGCCCGGGAGAGTCCGCAACCCTGTTTTGTCTGGTCTGGTTTTTCCTTGTTCTTGAGGTATACACAATGATCACATTCTCACATAGAATTTGCACCTCACATGATGGAGTGTTTTTCCTGTTCCCAGCCTTGTTTCCATGTTTTTCTTCTTTTCTCTCTCTCTCTCTTTTTTTTTTTTTTTTTTTTTTTTTTTTTTTTTTTTGCGGAAATGGGGATTGGGCCCTTGTGCTTGCCTGGGAAACACTTATTCCACTGAGCCATCTCCCTGGCCCTCTTTTTTCATTTTTAAAGATTTATTTATTTATTTATGCGTTTGGTACAGGGTCTCTCTACGCAGCTCACACTCTCCAGCGCTAGGATTACAGACATACGCGTCCACGCCCAGGTTTGGTGGCCAGCTGGGCGCGGGGCCCGCATGGCATGCAGTATCGGGGATGGAACCCGGGTCCCTGTTGCTTGCCAGGCAGGCGCACAGACCGCTGGGCTACCTCCCCGGCCCTCTTTTCTAATTTCAAAACCTTTCTCTTTCTTCCTCTCCCTCCCTCTCCCTGTTTGAAAATTTTCTTCCTATTTCACGGGTTCTCACTCCAGAGAAACTGCGGCATTTCACGTGTGTGTCCGATTTATTTCACTTAGCAGTCTGGTCTCGAGGTGTGTGCATTTAGCTAGAAATGTCTCCGGCGTCTGGTTTTTGCGGTTGTTTTGCTTTGTTTTATAGGGGATTGAATCCAGGGCCTTCACACTGAGCTATGTCTCAGCCCTATTTACGTACTTATTTAAATTTTGAGACACTAAAGTTTCCCAGACGAGGGTCAGACTGGCAATCCCCCTGCTGCAGCCTCCCAGAGTACAAACTACCACACCCGGCTTACTTTGTTGTAAACCGATTCTTGCACTGGCCAGGGAAGGTCGGGGGCAGCGTGCAGACCTCGCCACCTCTTTCCCTCTCTGGGTGGAAATAAAATGAGAAGCCCCCAGCCTGGCCTTCCGAGGACCAAGGCCTGGACATGCTGAGAGGGAGTGGCTGGCCGGGGCGTCTACGCCCCGCGGGCAGGGAAGGTCTAGGGGAGGCCGGGCCATCCTCCCTGACTGCGGGCTCGGGAGAGGTCCTGCCCTCGATCAGGGTGCGGTAGGCCGGGCTGAGCACTGCGCAAGCGGGGAAGGGCCGCTCCTCCGGGGCTGTCGGCTCTCCCAGATTCTGCGGGCTGCTTCGGGGCTCTCGAGGACTCTGCCACCTAGTGGCCACCGTGGAAATTACCAGCGCTCCTGTGGCTTGCCAGGCTCCTGGGCTCTCAGGCGGGGCCCGACCGCCAAAGCTTTGCAGAGCTCCGGGTAGCCCAGGTTTCTCGTTGCAAGGCACATCCGGCCCAAACTCTGTCACCGTCCACGCGAGCAAATGTCTCACCAGGCCCTCCATTCGTGCCTGGCACCGGGTAGCTAGGCATCTTGCCCGCACACTGTACGGTTCGTGTCTCCAACCCTGAAGGCCGCCCCATCAGGACCTGAAGCCATTGTGGGCGAGGAAGACGCCACCCTGCCTTGGCCTGCAGGGGCGCCGGCACATCCCGTCCTGCCTCACTGTCCCCGGGGCCCCTTGTCATGCCCTGTGCCCAGTTTCCTCCTAGGCCCACTCGAGCCGGATTGGCCCCTGTCGCAGGACCTTTGTACCTCTCTGACCACTCAGGTGGCAGCTCCAGTGTCCCTTCTCCTGTGCGGGCTCCTGAGCCCATCTCTTACCCGTGCTCAGCTCTGGGAGTGTAAGGCTGGGGCTGCCCCAGCCGCTTTGGAGAAACTGAGGTGCATATGTGAGTGTGTGTGGGGGGCTTGCCGGAAGTCCCGCATCGATTCATCAGCTTCCTGGGCCCAGCAAGGCTGAGGGCGCAGGGGCAGGACTGTATGTGTGTGTGTGTGTGTGTGTGTGTGGGAGCTGTGTCAGGGACACCCCGAGCATGCCTGCCATAGCCTGTTCCCAGTATATCCCGGCCTCTGGCCTCACTCCATCCCAGCTCTGTCCTTTGGAGGGAGAAGGCCAGGCTTTGCTGCTTTGTTTTTTGAGACAAGATTTTGCCTAGGCTGGGCTCAAACTCAGAATGATCCTCCCGCCTCAGCCTCTGGAGCGGTGGGATGACAGCTGTGTGCCCCACGTCTGGCCGTTGTCTGCTCCATTTCAATTGTTCTCTCTCCAGCTGCAGGATGGTCATCAACACTGGGGCAGAGCTCAGGGGACATCAGAGGAAGGAACTCAGGGGTGTGTGGGGCACTGACACAGCCTTGGGCCAGAGCAGTTTCCAGGGGTGTCGATAACACTAGTTTACCTTTTATATATTTTTCTGGCTACTTTTTATTTAATATGACAAAGATGCTGAGTGTTATTTTTTCCCCCAGTTGCAGGGCTAATGTAAAATTTTCTCCTAAAATAAATGTACTTCATTTGAAGAAAGTATTTACAGACTAAAGTGCACTAAGCAGAGGGCAGGTGGATGAGGCCACGCCCAGGACGTTGGGAAGGGACCGACTGGCTGGGTGGTGGCTCCCATTGGACAGATGGGGAAACTGAGGCCCGGTGGGGCAGGTCAAGATGGTCACTTCTGATTCCCCTTGTATTTCCCATTCTGCTCCGTTCAACAGAGTGCGCTCCGCAGGCAGTGGCCAGAAGACATGATGGCTTTGTTTGGTTCTTGAGGTGCTGGGTGGACCCCGACCTCATGCTGAGCCATAGCCCCACCCCCTGGCCTCCAACTTCCCGTTTCCGACTTCTGACCTCCTTGGGATGGTGCTGCCTCCCCTGAGCATGGAGGCCAACAGGTGACGAGCTCAGCACACCCTTCCAGGGACCTGCTCCAGGGCAGTGTTCCTAGGAGACCTGGAGCCCCGCATCCTGCAGGGAGAGCATGGGGACAGAGCATGGGGGGAGGGGGAGCAGGAACCTAGGCTGGGACACAGGGTAGGGTTGTGGGGAGGGGGACGCTGGTGCCCTGGGGACCCAGGAGACCCCTAGCCTGTCGGGCAGGGGTCACACAGGAGGTACAACAGCACCTCCTTCTGGGCCTCAGGGCCTCAGGCTGTTCTAGCCTGAGGTAGGGCCTGGAGGAAGTGGAAGCCACGGCTGGGACCCCGCGGTAGGAGAAAGCAGAGCCCAGTGTCCATAGCTCCAGTCCTCCCTACTCCTCCCCGCGGCTGGGGTCACCTCCCCTGCTGGGCCAGGCCTTGCCTGGGCTGAGTTGTCCCTGAGTGCAGCTGGCTTTGATCCCGAGCCTCAGTTTCCCCTTCTGCAGATGGAGAGGACCGCTCACCCAGGCCCATTTCACTGGGGCATGAGGTCAAACCAAGTCATCCCAGCTCTGAGGAGGCTGAGGCAGGAGGATCATCTCGAGTTTGAGGCCAGCCTGGACTACATAGTGAGCCTAAATCCCTAGCCAGCAGGCGAACGCAGAAGGCCGGTCCAGCCTCGTTGACCTCCAGGGTTCAGGCCCGTTTCCCTGTCACCTAGGGACCCTGTGCTCCAGAAAAAGGACAGCTGCAAAGGCAGGTGAGCAGACCCCCCCCCTCCCCCCGGCCTCTGCCCAGCTCTGCCTTCTAAGAGCTGGAGTCTGGAGGCCCCAGAGCCCAAGCGCTGGGGCGCGGGGAGCGCAGAGGTGTGTTTTGAAATCTGCTTCCTTTTGGCCACGCTTGAACTTCCAAGCAGCGAGTCTGACTGACAGGCAGGCAGACAGAGCCGCTCCCCATGGGGCTGCGCCCGGATGGGGGATGGGGGCTCGACCTCTGGCTCCCCCCTCTTGCGCTCAGGCTGGCAAGGGGCTGAGCTGGGTCCTTGTGCCTACCCAGTGGAGATCTGGAGTCAGGGACAGAAAAAGCCCCGGAACCGCAGGCCTGGCAGAGCAGAAAGCACCTCGAGGGTAATCGGCCTCAGCGCGAGCGCATGGCATCTCCACTCGTGTTATTCATGGAACAGCGATGAAATGAGATGAAAGCTTAGTGTGCTGTGCTTGCCCAGCACATACTCTGTACGTGTCAACAAATGAGTGCAGTTGTTGAGCCCCATTCTTTATTGTTTGTCGTTTGAGACAGAATCTGGGTATGTAGTTCAGGCTGAACTGGAACTTGCCTTGATTCTCCTGCCTCGGCCTCCTGGGGGCTGAGATGACAGGCACGAGCCACCATTCCCAGCTTCCGGGCCACTCCGGCCAAACTTCCTTTGCCTGGGTCCTCGGCTAGCTGCTCCTCGTCAGCCTGGGCACCCAGAGCAGCTGGCTGGCAGTCAGCAGGCAGCCACTGGCACTCCCACCCGCCCCCTTCGCTTTGGCAGAGTCTCAGGTAGTGGCTGGGCCACCTCGTGGTCTAGCTCCTGAAGGCAGGCAGCCTTGTGCCAGCTGCAGCTCGGGTGCCCCCACCCACTGTCCCTGAGGATCCCTGCCACTGCTGTCCCCAGAAGGCACTGCAGCATCTCCAGAACCCGAGAAGCTACCTGTATTAGTGAAGCTGGGTGTGGTGGCCCGGTCTGTTATTACTGCACTGGAGAGGCTGAGGCAAGAAGAGTGCTGTGAGTTTGAGGCCAGCCTGGGCTACAAAGTGAGCTCAAGGCAGCCTGAACCGCGTAGTGAAACCTTGTCTCAAAAAGACAAAAATAAATAAATAAATAAATATGTAAATAAATAAAATTAAATGAAATTTAAATTAAAACAAAACACCCTCCGTGGAAATCCTTGGGCTGAGCTTCAGCTTCCTGGCCCGTCTTGCATGTGGCACCAGTATTCAAGAGGCTGAGGCAAGAGGACCACCTACAGTTCAAGGCCATCCTGAGTGAGCTCAGGACCAGCAGGCCTTCGAGGACAGGAAGTCAGCAAGGGCAGCTTGTCCCAAGCCACCATGCAGTGCTGTGACTGACTGGGTCCTCTGTCCACAGCTGACATTCTGCAGCCTATAGAAGCCCCCTGACTCCCTTGAGTCACCTCACTGAGGTCACCTCGCCCACAGCCGCCTCTGCCTCTGCATCCTGTGGTACCAAGTCACTATCCAGCTGTCCCCACTCCAGTGTCCCTGGACTGGAGCTCCAGCCTCAGAACCCTGAGCCACCTCTGGGACAGCCCCTTCCCAGGGCTTTGCCTCTGAAGCTCGCTGTGCCTGGGGATGCTCTCAGGCACCCTGCCCAGCATGTGCTCTGAGCCCTGGGGATTCAGGGTGGACTAGGCAGGAAGGGGAGCAGGGCTGCAGCTCCAGGACATCTGGGCTGGGGGAAGGAGTGAAATATTCCCGTGGGCAGAGATGGGAGGGAACCTGGCTGGGGACAGCCGGGGGTGGGGACACCTCCATGCACAGATGGGACACGGCAGGAGAGGACAGACATTTGTGTCTACCTCCCTAGTGCTGTGGTCACAGAGACGCAGCTCCAGCAGGCAGCAGTCCTATAGCCCTCACCAAGGGTCAGGGTGACCTAGGAGAGCCCCAGGAGAAACTGAGGGTGGGGGCTTCTAACTCAGCCAGGGCCCCAGCTGTGGATCTGGAGCTGCTTCGGTGCCACCACAGTGTGCTTGGAGAGTGACCACCTATGACTGTCCTCTCTGGGGACAGCAGCAGAGACCCCTGTGTCCTTAACACCCTGGGTTCTGCAACACTTCCACCTCTGTTCTCCTTTCCTGCCCCAGTGTGGGTGGGGTGCAATCAATCTGAACCCAGGCTGGGCTGGGTCTCCCTACTCACTGTCTCAGAGGCCCTGCACTTCCTTTATGTAGAACTTCACTAGCTCGTGCATTCAGTCACTCATTCAGCATGACTCATTCAGTCAATTGCTGATCCATTCACTCTCTTTTTCATTCACTTGATCACTCATTCACTCGCTCATTGCTTCATTCACTACCCATTCATTCATTCATTCACAAAATATTTACTGAGTACTTGCCACTGGTCAGCTGCCGAGGATAGAGCGCCATGTCCCCAAGTCACAAGCCAGACTGAGTAACTCAGGACTTCACCCAAATACACCTACTGCCACTTAGGGTGGCTTCTTACTTGGTGACTGTATTATTCTCCCAAGTTCTGATGTTTGTCCTTCCTACCAAGCTCTTGCTCTGTGAGAACAGACTATTTGCCTGTTGTATCAGTCAGGGTTTTACTAGAGGAACAGATATAACGCAAGGAACAGATAGATCACAAGATGTACAAATGTACTGGGGAGCTGGTTAAGCCTTTAACTTCTCAAGTAGACACAATGTATCACCACTGTACCAGGGCCTACAGCCACCCTCACAGTGGGTGCTCAGTGCCCTCTAGGAGGGGACAGGATCGCTCTGCAGGCCACAGTGTGAGGGGCTCCTGCCCAGCAGAACTGTAGATGTGTAGGTTCCCCAGGGGCTCCGGGATGGAGAGCCGGGCTGATCCTTGGGGACTGAGAATGTCTTGGTCCCCAGAAGACCTCACTGGGTCTGGACAGGAAGGAAAATGTGCAGGCCACTCTTGCCCAGCACCAGGGGACAGCAGAGGCAGGACAACTTGGGGATGTTAGTCAGGGCATAGGTGTGGGCATGGAGGCTCCTGCCTGGAGCTCCGGCCTGGATCCTGCGTCTCTGAGCATCAGTCTTCTTGTGTGTAGAATGAAGAAACAGAAATGGCCAAGTTCTGAGATGCTGGGAGCAGCCCGCGGGCACACAGTGCGCACTCAGAGAACAGCGGGGTTCTCGGCAGAGTGAGGGCTGGAGGGTAGGGGTGGGAGGGGTTCCCTGGCCCTTGCCTCTGTGGCTGTCAAATTCGTGGCTCTTTGGGGACTGACTCAGAGTAGCTGTGGCAGAGACCAGCGAGTACCAGGAGGGAGCCCCAGGCTGAGGACTGGAGCAGGAAGATCCCAGGCAGCTGTAGGCCCCAAGGTCAAGGCCACTGGAGCTCCAGGTCGGCAGAGAGCTGCGTGGGTAGATTTGAAGAAGAAGGAGTGAGGGGTCCAGTGGGGGTAGCAACCTCTCTCCCTCCCTTGCCTCCTCCCTTCCTCCCAGACTTGGCCTCTGCTGCCCTCTAGGCCGCCAACAAAGCCATAAATCCCCAGCAGGACCGCAGGCGGGCGTGGCTGCACAAGTCCTGTGGTGGCCAGAGGAGGCCTCTCGGGCTGGCGGGGACCGAGTCCAGCACTCCATCGCTCATCACCCAGGCCTGCCACCCCCGCCGGGCCGCAGTCCATTCATCTCCGCTGGCCGGGGACTTTCAAGTGGAGCCCAGGCCCCTCTGCTTAGTGTTAAGATGAGCCCCGCTCACGCCGCAGACTGTTCTTATTTATCTCTCCGGTGCTCTCCCTGCGGCCATCACTCTGCGGGGCGGCGGGACCCAGAATACTGCGTCCTCCCCCAACTTACTCTCCCGCCCCCACCTGGCAGGGTAGAGAGGAGGCGCAGCCTGCGAGGGGGACCCAGCCATCACTGCTTTCTCTTGGAGGCTTATGACAGTACTCTGCAATAGCACGGTGTGCTCCATCACCATGGAAACGGAGCCCATAAGGTCCTGGTCCTGGGACTCTGGGGCAAGAAGTGGCGATCACCCGCAGACACGCGGGAGGCCTTGGAGGTCTCTGCATCGCTTCTTCTGGGGCACGCTCAGATCAAGTCCTGCCCACTGTCCTGGGCTCTATCAGAAGCCCCTGCGTGAGACCCATCAAGGGTTCCCCACTCAGACCAGGAAGGAACGGGGTGGGGGTGGCTTTCGGAGGCATCAGACTGGGTCGTCTACCCCAGTCCACAAGTGAAGCCACAGCCCCCAGTGTGAGGGTGTTAGGAGGCGGGGCCGTGGAAGGAGACGGTTAGATGAGGTCAGGAGGGCTGAACCCCATCCTGAAATCAGCATCTTTACGAGCAAAGCAGAGCTGGGAATCCCAGCACCAAGGACAGCCCTGTTCCTCAACTCCTGCTTGTAGAACCGGAAGCCCCAGGCAAGTTCTGGAGCCCCACGGAGGACCAGGTGCGGGCAGACAGGGCCTCTGTGAAGGTGGGAGACTGTCATTTGAGGTACCCTTGTCTCACCATGCAGGGTCCTGCCAACATCTTGTACCTGTCCCTCACCTGTCTGGGAGGTGAGAGGGAGGGGTTGGACAGCCGGTCGTCTGGCTGCAACCTGGGTGCTGACCTTCCAGTGCCTGGACAGGGGACAGATTTCTGTGTCCCTTTTCCTACTCAGAGCAGTGCAGCTCCCACCACTCAGAACCAAGAGAGGTTCTTGAGGCTGCCTCTTTTCCAAATGAGGCATTGAGAAGGAAAGAGACCCACCCAGGGCCACACAGGAGATGTTCCGCAGGGCCAGGGAGCAGTGGGCTGCCTGACCCCTGCGGGGGTCACCGAGTCACCAAGTGGTGGGCCATGGAGACTGGCTGGTCAGTGACTGAAGAACAGGAAGCCTCAGCCCTTCCCTATCTCCCTCCCTCCACACCCCTAAGCTCTGTCCTGGCCAGGTCCTGGGGCAGCAGGTATCTCAACCCTTCACTGTCCCCTCAGAAAGCAGGCAGGACCCTCCCAGCCACACCCAAGATGTGTGGGGTTAAGGAGCCACTCAGGGCTTGGCCTGGCCTCAGCCTGGTGGTGCTTCAGGGCTGCCGTAGTTCGCTTCTTTCTCTCTCTCTCCCCTTCTTTTTAAAGAAACACATGTCACTTGCTATAACTCATGTTCTTATTATAATCATGACCATATGCTTAATGGGATGTAATCAAACCGCTGCTAACCTGGGCCTGCTCGTGAGCCCCCGCCCCAGGTGCCCCTAGATGTGTTCACAGCAGCCCTGACCCTGGGGAGGCTGGAGTACAGCCGCTCACTTTGTGTTCATTTCTCCTTCCATCCTTCCGCCCATTCACTCCTTTTAACTTTTGGTTTCATGAGACAGGGTCTCACTGTGTAGTTCAAAGCCTGGCCTTGAACTCACAGCGATCCTCCTGCCTCAGCCTCCTGAGGTGAGGGGTTATTGTAGGTCTGCCCCACTATGCCTAGCTCCATCCATCCATCTTACTGGGTCCCTGCTATGTGCCAGGTGGCAAGAATGGTGCAGGCAGACGCCACCTCCGTGCTGACAGACATCTGGGGAACTAAGCAGGGTATGCCGACTCGTTACTGCAGAGACCAAAGTACAGGAAGACGGAGGCAGGGTTGCTGCCTTTGGGAGCCAGGCTGTGTCTGTGCTCTGCCTCCTGTGGACCCCAGGAGCAAAGATGGGAATGAGCAAATGGAGCACGGATGGAGATCAGAGAACAGAAGATGCTGCTGCCAAAGTGTCTGCTACAGGAGGACCCACAGAGGCAGGAGAAGAGACTCACAGGGCCTCAACTCGCTTTTATTTCTCAATCATGAAAGTAAGAGGGGCCGGGGAGATGGCTCAATGAAATAAGTGCTTCCTTTGCAAGTGCAAGGGCCGGAGTTTAATCCCTGCTTCCGGAAAAAAAAAAAAAAAAAGTAAGAGATTCCATTTTCTGGTTTGTTTTATACCCAATATGACAGTTGAGAAGGTGGAAAATGAGTGCAATTTAGAGAGAGCCATCAGTCCAACAGGGAATGCTCAGTGATCTTACTGCATGTGAGAGAGGCCTGGTCAAATTGGGAAGCCCTTTCCTGGACCCACCCGGCCGGCCCCTGATGGACACCAGGGAGCAGGGCCCACGCCTGGCCTTTGTGTCTGCAGCTCAGGGAGCCAGAGTACAAGGTCAAGGTGGAGGTGGGTGTCTCCTTCCAGAGAGACAGAGGCGGGCGGCGGGTGAGAGGGAGAGACAGAGGCAGACAGGCAGAGACAGAGGGAGAGAGAGACAGGGAGAGAGGAAGGGGGAGAGAGACAGAGACAGAGAGGGAGAGAGAGGAGAGACAGAGACAGAGGCGAGAGGGAGAAAGAGAGACAGAGGGATAAAAGAGAGAAAGAGACAGAGACGAAGTAAGATAGAGACAGGGAGAAGGGAAGACAGAGATGGAGAGAAACAGAGAGATGGAGAGATAGAGACAGAGGGAGACAGACAGAGGGAAAAGAGAGACAGACAGAGACAGAGAAGGGGACGGAGTGCTTCCTTCTCCTGCAGGACTCCCCCCAGTGACCATGTTTGACCTGGACGACTTGCTATAAGCCTGACTCCAAGCGCAGTCACACTGGCCCTGGCTTCTTGGCTTTCATGTGGGGTTTGGGGAGCTGCAGCCCTTCTCTGAGGTCAAGAAAGAGGCTCAGGGAGGGAGATGGTGCCTGGACGGTGAGGGCCCTACATGGGGAAGGCTGGGCAGGAGGGAGAAGAGGCATTCTCTCTTCCATTCTGAGCTCCATATCCTTTACATCCACATTCAGCTGGCAGTATGCATGCAACGATGTGGGAGTGGCAAACACCCCTGCCTGGGCTAGGTTTCCGGCCCTCCGGACACGAAGGTGCCTATCCACTCCTTCCCGCCCCTCTGGCCTGAGCTCAGGCTCCTCTCTCCTTCTGGGTCGTCCCTGCTGTCTGAACCCTCCCAGCTTCCTGTCACCATTTATCTGAAGTCCCGCCCACAGCCCCTGTCCAGTCTGCTCTCCTGTCCCCCTTCACCGCCACCTGAACCTTTTCCCCCTTGTGCAAATGCCACCCCTGCCGACCCCAGGGCCTTTGCACCTGCTGCCATCTCTCCCTCTGTGCTCACACAGGGACGCCTCTGAAGAGAAATCTCCCCGGGCTCCCGTGTCTGAAAACAGCTCCCCCTTTTTTTTCTCCATTTGCTGTTGGCTGTCTTTTTCTGTAGCAAGCATCAGAGTGTGACATCGCATCTGCTTGCTTGTTCTGCTGAAGCACAAGCTCCAAGAGGGAGGAGGATTTGTGGCCGATGGAATTCCTGGCACCTAGTAGGTGCTCATGAAATGTGTGTCCTACAACTGTAAAGCAGTCTTGCAGCTTAGTGAGTGAAGGGAAAGATTTGTGAGGAGGGAGGAAGGCAGGGGCCAGACCACAGGGGTGGGGCTTGGGAGAAAGCTAGGAGTTTATTTTATTGCAACAGGGAGCTAAGGAACAGTTTAACATGACTTGGTTTATTTTTATTTTTATTTTTTTACTTCTTTATTTTATTTTATTTTTTGTTTTTTTGAAATAGGGTCTCACTATGCAGTTCAGGCTGGCCTTAAGCTCACTTTGTAACTCAGGCTGGTCTCAAACTCACAATAATCCTCCTGCCTCAGACTCCTGAGTGCTGAGATTAGGCTTGGTTTATTTTTAGACAGTAACTCCTCTTAATGTACTAGGGGACCATAACAGCGTACGTTTTTTTTTGTTGTTGTTGTTGATCTTATTTGTTTTTGACTCTAGAACTGGGGAAAATCCAATCCTATAGGGGATCCAGTCTTAAGGTTGGGGAAATCCAATCTTAGAGGATGAGGGGGAAATCAGTCATTTCCACCTCCCCCCATGATCCCTGACCCCCCTGCATCCCTCAGATGGATTGTGGTTAGAAAATACCGCGCATAGAATACGCACAAGGCAGGAGGGGTGAGTGCCTGGCTGCCCGTCCACCCTCGGCGCATTTTATATCTGTTCCCTGCGTGTCTTCTCCGCTCCCAAGTGTGTGAGAAGACAGCCCGGCCATGATTTATGCCACTGACAGAGAGGTAATGAATTGGAGACATAAAAGCTGAGCACGGCCCCCCGGGGTTGACGGGCTCTGGACAGGGCCTCGGAGGGTGCCAGCGGCTGAGCTGACAGCCAGTGTCCATGACCGATGCGGCCCTGGCTGCTGAGTGGGGGCCCAGGCGCTTGGGGGGGTGAGTGGAAGAGCTGATGGGGCTCGGGAGGCTGGTAGCGGGGGAGGAGCTTAAGGCAGGTCCGAGCAGGGGCCTACTGGTCCAGACCCCAGACAAGCCCAGAGCTGCCCTCAGTAGTGTCCTGGTGAGATCGGGCTGGGAACAGGGCTGTGCTGAGGATCTGGCTGCCTTTTCCGGCCAAGCTGCAGCTTGATGGGTGGAGAGCTTGCATTTTCGTCTCCCAAGACAAACAGAAACTGATGGCGATGACGCTACAGGCCTGGCCACAGCTGGTGACTCATTAGGCGTGAGACTTAGAGCCACCTTCTGCTTTTGCCAAGACGGTGAAAGCTGGCGAGGACACGGGCTTGTGCAAGGTCACCCGTCAGGTGAAGGGCAGCAGCTGTGGG